>JALPQI010031443.1:0-76401 GCA_025490895.1 Thaumatotibia leucotreta
CGGTAACTTCTGAGAATGTTCTCGAGAACGAGAATTTATCGAATTACTTAAAAACTTCGTAGTTTTATACCATGAATATTTACGATAGCCTTGGTGTAATTATTCTATTATAATTATTTTATTACCTGCACTCCACTTTTCCAATAAGAGTGTTATTACATGTAGGTAGGTAAATTATCATCTTATCAAATGTACAGTAAAGTGCATGGGTATCGAAGTAGTTAAAGTAATTGAGATTGTTTTACAAATAAGGTAATACTACAACATATATTGTTCTGTCGTTTATAACATTTGAGTTTATCAAAAATATATTAATGTAAAAAAACACATTTTTATTGTAAACAATATGGTAAAAAACTTTGTACACGGATCTTTTTCTGTACTGGCCAATATTTAATATGCTCTTTGATATTTATGACTTTAACAGACTTCAGAATAATGAAAATTCATTGTGACATATATTGTGAAAAATGAAGCCAAAAGGAAAAATTTATAAATATTACTTTACAAAAAATTTATTACTTTACTTTATTACTTTACTTTAAATTACTATACAAAAATTGTAAGGGGCAAAAATAATTACAAGTGTAAATTTTGCAAAACGAATTATACGAACAGAAATGCGACCCGTATGCGACAGCATATATTAAAATGTAAGAAATGCCCTAAGAAAATAAAACTATTTTTCGGATTAGAAGCACCAAAACCGCAAGTCACGGACATTAACGAACCCTCAAAGCCAGAAGACCAGGTACGTAAGAAAAATGTTAGATTTTACTTAAGTTTAGGTAGTTTTTCCGACATGTGCATGAAATGGCGACATACAAATAGCATAATGAATGGCTAAAATGTTATAAATGTAAATAATAATATAAAGGGTTTAGCAGGATAAGCTAACAAGAGTGGCCCCCTCAAGGGATTTGGTTGTAATTTGAGGTGCAGTAGTGGCAGGCCCTAAGAACACGATATGCGTAATATCAGGACTCGTAGGCTCATATTTCTACCCGGCCTCGCTATACTACTCCGGTATACTACTTACTATAGTCACTTTCTGTGATGTTGTTTGTGTAAATGTTTTTTTTTTACAGGTAATAGATGAAAGCATAGCTAAGGCAATTTATGTAACGGGTATCCCGTTACATACGTTTGAACATCCGTTATGGCGAAGTGCCTTTGATCAACTTCGAAAGAATTACGTTCCGCCGACAAGAAGGCAGTTGTCAACAACATTATTAGAAAAAGAGTATAATAATATTGAAGAGCAGACCAAAAGAAAAATTACAGATGCACTAGTACTCCATTTATCAGTCGACGGATGGTCAAATTTACGTAACGAAGGAGTTCTTAACTTCATGGTATACACCCCACAACCATTATTTCACTCATTTGTTCAGACCGGACGGAACAGACATACTGCGGAATACATTATGAATGAGATTACAACTGTTATAGATAGCATTGGAGCAGACAGATTTACAGCTATCACTACTGATAATGCATCAAATATGAAAAGATGTGGACAACTGCTTGAAGATAAATATAATAATTTGATATGGATAGGTTGTATTGCTCATACGCTACATTTAAATGTTTCAGACATTTTGAAACGACAAACAATTAGTTTTTTACTCAAAAAGGTAACCGATATAGTGACAACTGTTAGACAGTCACAAATCTTATCAGCAAATTACAAACAGATTGCAACTGAACAACAAACACAAATTGCATTGACATTGCCTTGTAAAACTCGATGGGGTAGTACGTCTCGTTGCCTTGCAAACTTCATTTCATCTAAGCACATTCTTCAGACATTATCAATCAACGATGATATAAATGACAAATTTTCTTTTGTTCAAAAAGAGGACATTTTAAGCCGGGATTTTTGGCTACAAGTTACAACATTGCGAGATTTTGTAAAGATATTTTCAGATTGGATAACTGTGTTAGAGGGTGATACTTCAAAAATATATAAAGTTTGCGATTGTTTTAAAGAAATAATGCAAAGCTTAAATAATGAATCCATACAAGACATTTTAGGTTTTAGAGATATAGAATTTCTCAAAAAACAGTTTAAAAAACGTCAAGATAGAGCACTGATGCCAGTTCATTACGCAGCTTGCATTTTGAACCCAACAAATAAAGGGCTTAATTTCACAGGACCTGAACACATGATAGCTTGTGAGAGTATTTCAACATTTGCACGTCAGAATGGTAATACAACCGAAGTATTTCAACAGTTATCTGATTACAAGTCCAAAGTTGGCCTCTGGGGCAAACAATTTTTAGAAGACCTAGAAGAACGGATGGAACCATCTGCATGGTGGAAATGTTTTTGACAATGACAATGAGACTGAGGAAGAATCTGAGGATAATGCCAATTATCCTTCAAGATCAAGAATTATGCGACACATAAATAAAGAAGACAGAGATGTTGATGATGTGTAATTTTTTCTTATATTAAATTATATATCTAATGGATACTTTTCTTAATATTATTATATTAACAAACAAAAAATATAGAGTAGATAGGTATACTTAGGTATAGGTATAGTGTGGAAAAAATAATGAGCATTGGAGGGCATTAACCTAAATCTAAAGATGTAGTCAATTAACTAACAAGAAGCATTATAATTATTGCATTCAAAGGTTTTGACAAACACGGATGCCAAACCCAGGAATCGAACGGAAAACTATGCCTCCCACCTCCAATGCTTATTATTTTTTTACATACTGTAAGGTAAAAGTAGGGTAGGGTACCATTGTAAGTACATTCAGGTATCAACTCGTCACACCAAAATTTTGTTCTAACCGGTTACACTGCCAAAATCAATGATATTTGTTTCAACCCGTCACAAGTACCTAAATTTAGTTCTATTAGGTCACATAGTCATTTTGTAGCTATTGGTCACAATGAAAATCTGTTCTTATTCGTCATCCCGTTAAAAAGATTCAACTGGTCACAATGAGGATAACTATACAATTTTCACACTGCCCAACAAAACGTGCAAAGTTTGCACCTTAAATATAGGTTGTTGTCATCGAAATTATTGCGTATTCTGCCGTCTTAACGAAAAAAACCATAAATGCCAAAAAGTTAGTTTCGAGAAAAAGTCAAAAAACTTTGCACCTCAGCCAACATAAGTTAAATTCGAAATATAAGGTGGACACTTTTGTTTATGAATAAAACAATATTGTAAATATTTTATGCATTGCATAGTATTCGATTTTATATTTATTTAAATTAGTTATTTAGAAAAAACTGTTTCTACGTCGTAAACTAAGTAGTAACATAATAGAATTACTAACATGAAATAACACAAGTGCTCACTTATGTTTTTCCGTTAGTTTTGTTTTATGAGGTCTAAGAAAAAAAACCATAAGTACACACTTATGCTTACGTTGCTAATCGGTCCAGAAACAAAAAAAACACAACTGGGTACCTGTGTTTTATTTATTTAGTAAACAGAATCAAATTATGACTTTTATAATAAAATAGGGATTAATAAAACATATGCGGGAGTAACGTATGCGGAATGAAAGCTGGACAGATTTTGACGCAGTAAAAAATATATCAAAATTAAATAGAAAGTGTATCTTAATGTTAAATTAATTTAATGAAAATGAAATAAATGTTTATTCGGACACAAATCTTAGAACTAGATCACAACTTCCGCCAAACCAGAGTATGGTTTGTTGGCAGACGAGGCTCCAAATGACATTAGGTAAAAAGTTATATTAAATTCGTCGTTACTACTATTATTAAATTTACTTTAACAAACGTGAATAATTCCAGCACCCATACACATACTTATGTATGTATAAAAATGGGCCCACGCATACATGGACGCAGTTTAGTGAAAAGGATCCAAACAGATTTGGATACGTTTGTTAATTAATTTGGGAAGTTTTGTGTGTTTTGACATCTTTCTTTAGAAATTATGGTCAATCAAGTAGAACAATGTCGCAAAACTGCATATATTATATTTTCCACAGGACACATTTGCTATGGCCGAAATCGACGATAATTCTAGTGTAATATAATATTTTAGCTACAGCCAATTTTGAGAGCTCGAATAAAGGAAATTACGTTAAACCGAATCACAAAATCGAACAGAGAGTTCAGAAGGACATCTAAATATAACAATTAAATTGATAAAAAAAATCCTTAAAGCATGGGCATCGCCAAACTTTAAAAAAGAACAAGCCTACCAACACCGAAAATAAAAATAACCAACTATGAAAATGTGACTTCGTCTTTAGGTCAAAAAATGTAAAAAACACTGCTTTTTGCAGTAACGGATGTCTCGGTGAACGAGTTATTGGTAACTTCAACTAAACATTTTTAGCAAAATAACTATTATTGTCACAGTACCTACCAATAGTCCAATGGACAAGAATATGAAATATAATGAGCAAAACATGTTTGTTTAAAAAAAACTTCCACAGAAGATAAAATTAGAGGCAAGAAAAATAATGCAATCATCTGTTTTTTTCGACATCGATGGATAAAGTACCATAAAATTGTTATTATTTGTTTAATATAACATTTTAACTTTGTCCAGATTTCATTCTGCTGTTAAATGGAATAAATTTATTTAAAAATACATTACAGTAGTAGTAATTATGTAGGTACATGATAGGTACCACATCGCCACTAAAAATCGAGCTTAGTCAGGCGATGTGGTGCGGCTGAAGAGGAATACTAAAAGCAAGGTTTAGCCGTTCTGCTGTCAGATCAGCAGCCGGTTCGATTATAAAGACAGTTAAGGACGGTTGTACCTTGTGGGCTCCCCGGTTGGGTCTTGGATCCTACGCAGATGTCGGCTTATTTAGATGCTGGGGTAATTGAAGAAGCCTGGTAGCTCAATCTTCTCGCAGCTCGGCCTTCAGCCTCGCTTTATACTCGCAAGTGACATGCACCCTCGAAGTGAAGGTTTGAGCCTTCCACCTTGGAACTCGCCCTTCGGACTAGCTCAACATAGATTAACATTGGTTCCGGTAATGTTTCGGCCCTCACGCGGCGTGCCCTTCGACTTCGCCCAAAATTACTGGGATATGAGCTCCTCGGGCCCCCGGAGCGAAGCTTCGGCCCTCCGTGGAGTCTGTTTTTGAAACCGTAATATTATAAGTAGTACTTGCATTAAATGCAAGACACTTCTCGTATATTATAAAGATGGTGCTGAATTACGTACAACGGCAATGTGCCTAACTACGCGCAAACTATTTCACAGGAAAGCACCTTCTGAGCCTAACGACGGAGGGCGGGAGGCAATCGGGGGTAGCCTACTAGCCTAATAAAGCATAAGTTACAACAACGCTTGAGAAATAAACCTTAAGTTCATATTTAAGCGGCTGACACTAAGCAAAAAATGCATAAGAACAAGCCCTAAGAGAAAGAAAAAACATAACTTGCCAACTTATGATTTTTCTATTTCGGAGACTTGTGATTAATAAAAAATATACTAGATCACGCGACAACATTCCTGACAACTTGTGTGTTTTTAACTTAGTAATTTTAAACGATATACAAATATGGTTTTTCTCCTTCTGATATCAATGTTGGAGTCCAATTCGGGATAAAATATCAAAGACCATAAGTCGCCACTTAAGTCTTTTCTGCCTATGAATATGTTCTTATGGTGTTTCTGTTACAAAACGGAAGTAATTTAGCCAAAAAAACATGGACTTATGCTTGTCTAAATCGGCATCTGTAGGACATACAGAAATAACTGTCAGATAGAAAAATTCTATTTTTTTCCCTGATTCCGAGGCTAGTAATAACTCAATTTAGCAAAAAATGTCACTTATGGTTTTTCTTCTTAAGACGGCAGTATTGCTGTTTAATAAAAGGTAGGTACGGGTAAGTACCTTATTATTGGGTTCTACCAAGACATTTTTAGCACTTTAAGAGTAGGCACCCAAAGTTGACCCAAAGACTGGCACTAAAAGAAGCAGAGACTTCTAGACGGAATCAATTTACATACAAAAACGTGACTTTTATTCTTAGTTCAAATTGTTAATTGTTTTCCATATTTGGAAGGTATCTGACCTAAAAGACAATAAAAATAATGAAATATATGCAAAAAACGTTTATAAACAAAAACGCATCAAAAGAGAATTCGAATTTCAAATGGTTTAGTTTAGACATAAAGGTGGGTCCACACTTGTGACATTTTGCCGAACATTATTCAGTGACCGTAACAGTAACACGTGTCAGTACCGTTAATGTGGACGTATTTTGTACGCGAACAATTTGTTAAAAGTTGCAGTACGGCACAATCCATTCCGAACACTCAAAGAACTGTTTTGACACAGACCATGTATGACCAGTCTGCAGGACAATGTATGGAGTTACGATCTACTAACCGGGCCTAGTGTGGACGCTGGTCTGTGTACTGTCACGCATCGAAGTCACGTATTACGGGCCGATCCATCTCGAGTCGGTTTTCTTCAAAGCATGTTCGCTATTTTCCCCGACCTGTGACGTGACCACGACACGTCCACATTTGCATTTATGACACGCGTACAAGTACGCCAGATGACACAGACACAGCCATGGGCTAGGAATGGATCACGTCGTGACCTGTCCGGCGGTACGTCCCCCGCCCGCACCTCGCCGCCGCCTCGGTAGTCCATCATTCACGGAATGCACGCATAACTATAAACATCGTTTTTGTTTACTTAATTTTGTGCCGATGTCATGCCACGCAGGCTGGTTCGCCAACGTGCGTCTACACTTGTGACATTTCATCGTACACGGTGTGTAACCGTGTCAGCACGATCACGGAGCGTCCACATTGAGCGTAACATGTTCTGTTGCAATGTCACGTAGTCCGGTCCGTCGTATTGTTACAAGTGTGGACCCACCTTTAGAGAACGGTTTTCATTTCACGCAGCCGCCACGTGAACACATAGTCGTGTATTCTCAATGCGTACCGAGCGGTGGGGAGTTGGAACGCTCAGCAAAACCAGCGTAACTCCAACCGACATTTTTTGTCGCTTTTGACTGGCCCTTCGCAGCGTGTAGCCCGTTTATGATTGTAATGCAACGGGAATTACACGGCCAGCTGGTGGACTTTGGACCCGACGCACAATCGCCGGTGAGACAAACGGTTACGAGAAATCAAAATGGCGTATGAGTCAGGCGAAAAATTACACAATTATAACCTTCTGGGTAATGCCTTGGGTTATTTTAAGGCTTAGGATGGTTAAGGAAGTTCGTATAGGGTTTCTGATAAACCAGGATGTAGGTAAAATCTAATTTGCAAAGGTTGAATTAATGTAGGTTTTCCTTTTTGCTTGATAAGTAGGTATGTAATGTACAGGTACGTAGGTATTTATACATATTCAGTTGGCAGGTGTGTAACTTTTTTCATAATTCATGTTGAACTTTGAGGTTAAACATGTTTTTGAATAATTTAAAACCATTTCATTTCAATTTTTTGTTGTATAGGTAGGTATAAGTCGTTACCTACCTATTAATTAGAATAAACTTAATCGTTGTAATTTCTGATCACATTAGAATAAAGGAAGTTATAGGTATCCTACAAAGATATAGGTATGTCTATTAAATGTAGGTACAGTCAGCGACCAAAGTGCAAGGTCTACAGGTATATTAGATATATCGTACCTAATTAAATTATTTTAGACTACCTATGTAGTACGTTATGTTCGTATATCTAATTAAACCAAAAGTATCGACTCGAAGAAACAACATAGCGTAAAATAGCGTAAGTACCTACATAATATCTTCAGCACTATGAAAATTACTTACTACCTATAGGTAGGTACTGTATTAGGCATCTAATTTTGTTTGGAATAAAACAGAAATAATCTGAAAACCAGCCTGAATATAAAGTAGTAAACGTGAAATCATTTAGATTTGGGCGCCGGCCAACGAAAACGAACCGTTTTGGCGCCGTAATCGGACTTCACGGAATTTACTACCAAATATCTAGGTTGAACCAGTCAAAACAAAACAATCATGGTATTTTGGGGCTTAGGACTAGGTTCATATACACTGTAGACAAGTCTGTCTGACAAATTTACGTTTATGAGTGTACCTAGGTATCTATTACATATCTCTACACTATGTCCACATATGTGGGAAATAATTATACAGTATGTATTTAATGATTACATTCATGACTGTACGTAGGTTCGTATCTGCGTGGTACTTAATGATAATTATCTAATTCAATTACTATCTTTTATATGGTTCTTCCTAGGTACCTTAGTTAGGTATAACTGTTTTAGTTCGAATCGAATTTCTTTCCAATAAACTATTGATTTTTCAAATTAATAAAAAATAAGTCTGTGCTTGCAGGGATTCAATGCGTAATTAGGTAATATCCATTAAACATAGCTCGTCAAGACTTCAGAAGGCCAAGTATACTACAGAAATGAAATTACACCAAAAGGCTAAATAAAAGGTTGGTAAAATAAGTTTCGTATAAGCACGGCAAGCGAACGTGATACAGCCGGGTCCAAAGTCCGCGAGGTAAGTCTGACGTCGGCAACGTGTTTCTACACCTAACATTGTAGTTTTAATCGAAGTAATCTTCATACTTATTTATTGACTAATTATCCCCGTAAAACCAGTAAGCTAATGATATTTTGCATTCCAAATTATAATCTGAGCGTTAGTAAGAATTGACACAGTTGCACAATTTTTCTAAAATATTCAAAAATATTTACTGTAAGGTAAATAGCTACTTTGAGCATAGACATTTAATGCTCTTTGCCTTTTTAATTGCGTTTGTGAAGTGAAAATTATGCAAATGCCGAAGTATGCTAAAAATATTTGTTTTTTTTTTTATTAATAAGTAATAGAATCCACTTACTCTTTCCAGGCACTGTTGTCCAATGGCATTGGGTTCTGCTTTCACCTCCTGGATCACTCCGTTTGGTTGACTAATAAGCCACATTTTGGAAAAAATCAAGAAATCCGTGAAAAATTAGAAAACAGAAGGCGACCGAATTAAAAACAATTAATATTATTTCACTGCTCCTTCAATGTTTATGTCACTCGCGTTAAGAATTTATTAATAAATGTCTTTCTTATTTCGCTCTGTGCAATGTTTATCGCGTATTCTTTGTGGAAGTAAAACTGTGAATACTTCCAAATGACGGCCATACTATGTTAAGTTTGCCTTCACAATGATAAAGAAAGAAGCGGTGACGTGACGCCTAACGAGGGAGCGGTCTTGGACTTTGGCCAATCGAGCCTGCGTTTAAATTCACATTAGTAATCCATTGCTGCTCTGATGCGACAACATAGTAATTGAACAGGAGGTATCCAACCATTGCATAATAAACTAAGCGATTCTAACAACAAAACATGGCGTACCAAATAGAGGGGAGTGGAATGGATTCGTTTTTCCGTTTCATTAAAAGCGCTTTATAGGAGCGAGATAGCTATATAGAGGCCAACGGTTTCCCTACTTAGCTTATGTAAATTCATTAAGGTTCATTTTCCTGTTCGAATGCCACAACGGCCTGTTTTTGATGAAAATGTTCTCTAGTTTTATTTAGTAATTGTAAATTTATTTTGTGTACTTTACTTACCTACTTGACTAATTTAGTACTAGTTTTAATTCCAGTATAATAAGTACATTAAGATTTATTTCTATTTGAATTGAGTACTAAAGTACAAATACGAAGTGAGTATTTGCCTATTAGTACCTACGTGGGTATTGACAACATTTATTTTCTTACAAAATGTAAATATGGTTGTAAAGTTGTAAATCATTATTTTCAAATAGCATGGCTGGTTACAATTTACAACCTGACCTAGGTTTTATGGATGTTTTAAATATTTTGAAATGACAGGTGTCACCACACCAAGTACTTATAGGTACCTACTACCTACACCTACACTACAAACTTTCAAAACTTTGTATACAACAACAACAGCCTTCCCGGGAATCGTGGTTACTCAAAATTTGATTTCGCGCGCTGTTTTGCATTTTTACAAATCAGTATGTATCTTAACCCGTTTTGATAAAATTCATTTTTGTATGTATAGTGTACAAATGCTGACAGAAGGCCTACCGCGAACTTCGAAAATCGTAATTTGTGGGCATTTGTCTTTGTCGCTCTAAGAAAGTCATCAGTAGTGTGACAGAGTCAGATGCTAGAAATTTGCGCACTTTTGCAAGTTCGCGGTAGGCTGACACACGTTTTTTGTAGTCTATGGTTAAACTACCACAACAATAAAAATAATTTGAGTAATCAAATCAAACTAAAATCAAATGATTTTATTAGACATTTTTCAAGAAAATTAACTGCTTTATTTATATTTTTTACTTTGACCTTTTATTTGATTAGGTTACACTAGTGCCATCTAGTACGGAATGAGCGATATTGACGATTTGAGTCCATTATACGCAAACCACTAATTAAAAACAAAAACAAATTTGAGATATAAAGTCTATATTTACCATTATTCTTAAGCATATATTGCAAATTTACATTTAAATGTTAGGGTTGATGAATTTTTATAAATAAATTTGTATTATAAATTAGATGGCGGCTAGAAAACGTTCCGTTCTACTCATACATTACAAAGCACGAGCCGCTGACAGCGCCAATCGTGACAACATGGTGTAACTAAAGTAATCATATGACTTTCGTCACATCTCCGTTCTGCGCCTATTGATTCTCATCTTGGTCTTGATTCTTACTCGACATAGTTTTTGTGTATCTGCAGAAATGGCGAGTCAAACCCAGGGGATCCAGCAATTGTTGGCTGCTGAGAAGAGGGCGGCTGAGAAAGTGTCAGAGGCGAGAAAGCGTAAGTCAAAATACAAATATTGTCTAATTCTACTACGTATTTGGGTTTTTTTACTCTTGGGCCTCCGCCTTGCTATGTTACAGGTACTTATAAAATCTGTCTTATTGCTAATTGCTAGCAAGTTTAGTATGATTACTTGGCCTATTAAAAACATCCTTTCGGGGATTTAAGGTCTTTACTGGATAACTTGGTAGGATCACATGATTTCGTTTAATATCATGATTCTAGTTACGTGACCCTGAGTACTACACTATACCTAGATAACGACTGTTACACCTGAGAATGCTTAATAAGTTTAAATAGCCCTTAATAGGAAACCTGTAACAGACATTTGATAAAATTGCTCTCTCTTTGTTAATCTAATTTCAAAATGTAAAAAGGCTTGAAGAGGGAATAGTGATAAGAACTATTATTCTATAAATATACTTAAATTTGCTGAAGAGATGTTTGTGCTACACAGTAGCATATTCATAATCTCAACATAGAGATGCAGAATTCTTTTAATAAATGTATTTATGTAATGATATTAACAGTATTATGTATTAGATTCATCTGTACAGAAAATAACAGTACGTAAGATTGCAGTTGAACATCTTCAATTATTATCTTAGTGCAAATGTATCAATGTAAACTTAGTCATTTTTGTACAAGTCATATTTCTGCACAAAACCTTTTTATTTTTTAAAGGTAGTGTAACGGTCTTGTAAGTAGTAATCATGTTTATGAAAGTGTAGATGGTAGGTTTGCAACTGATGGGTAGGTATTTCTTTTTTTTTCTTATAATTATTTTATCCTTTCTCATAGTCTTTCTCTATGTAAGTAACGCCTGCTTAAGTAAATGAATCCTTAAGCAGGTGGACAGATCCAAGACAATCAAATGTCAGTCTTACTTGTTTGAAAATAGCATACACACTTCCAGTGACGCATATAAAATCAATGACAACAACAAAAAAGGTGCAAAGTGTTGAAGGTTTCTTCAGAACTTAGAACCTTCTATGTTTTTACCGTACGGTCAATGCGGGTAAGATCGTCTATCTGGAAAGTATGTCTACCAACTGATGATGAAACTGATGAAAATTTGCTGGCCTTAGCTGCACTGACCTTAAATATATTGCCCGCTTAAGGTTTAATGTATCTATCTATAAACTGTCAAATTTGCTCCATGCAAAAGAACGGTTCAAATTCTGTTCTTTTTCGTTCGTTTATAATTTTTTTTGTTAATGGAGTAATTGAAAAATATTATGTTAATTATTACATAAAATGTTGAATACTACATAAAGAGCATAAAACATTTTAAAATATTGAGCTATATTGAGGTTTTTCTAAAAAAACTGGTTCCGATTCCTTCTATAAACCATAATATGCTGATGTTTGAAATTGTTTACAGGAAAAGCGAAACGCCTAAAGCAAGCCAAGGATGAGGCCCAGGATGAGGTCGAGAAGTACAGACAGGAGCGCGAGAGGCAGTTTAAAGAGTTTGAGGCCAAGGTAACGAATTTTACAAGCTTATGGACCATTCTACACATTTTAGGACCATAATAAAGGTTTAGGAAGATAATACAAGATTTGGGACCATTTTACAAGCTATTGGATCATTTAGCAAGCATTTGAGACACCCCACTCTGAACAGAGACACTAACGGACGGGCCACTTTTTGATGTAACAAATGGGTGAATCAACTTTTTTCTGTCTGTTATTGCCATGGTTACGGTCACCTGAGTCACACTGATTTTATGCAAAATTATGCTACTTAATTTATGTAAACATGCATATAGTCCATGTACGTAGATGACTCGTCAAGAAAAGGGTTTATTGACACCAGAAAAATGCATGTTTGCATAGTTTAAGTTGCATAATTATACATAAAACCAGCGTGATTCAGGCGACCGTAACCATGGTAATAACTAGGGTTAGGAATTTTGGTGGCATTAGGTGGACAGAGAACAGTGGAGTCGTTGTTTTTTTTTTATGATTGATTGAATAATTAATTAATCAGAAATAGAACATATTGTGAAAACACAAATCAAATTATTTATTAACTAAATATTTTGATTTGTACTTTTAATTTTTCTCCAGTAGTCACACTACTTAATACTATACAAATTATAAATATTAGATGTCATATACCAAAGAAAAACGACCAAGATCACCTATGTCCGAGGTGGGGATCGAACCCACGTACTCAGCTTTCGCGGCTGATGCTGTACCCCTCGACCACTCGGTCTTAGCAACCACCGGTCAAATTTCTCGGGTATATGCAATCCCTTACAAGGCTAGGCGCCTTTGACCATTCTCTAAGGGCAAGCACTAACTACATGCCTGCACCTCCTATTAGAATACTTTACAGTTTTCTAGAATAGCAGTTTTCTAGAGAGAGATGGTGCTGCCATCTATTGAACATATATAGCTATTCTAGATATTAATAAATAAATATATTCTTTTAAACAGGGCTTCGCCAATTTTAAGTATTAAATAATTTCATCTTTAATATTTGACTATCTACGAATTGAAGTTCAATCATCCTTTGTAATATACCTTATGATTATTATATAATAGTTACGGTCTTTGAGAGAACTAGAACCTTAAAAATTTAATAAATAAATTTTCTCATCATTCTTAGTTGATAATTAATATTTTTCTAGTTTCTCAAAAATAAAATTGATGTTATTTATTTAAATTCCTTGATAAATCCAGCTTGAAATGAACACTATTTCGTTATTTTTTTATAAGTTAATCATTTATTCGAGTTAAAAATGTTTGTAACATCGACTCCACTGCTCTATGTTCAATAAATGCCACCAAAATCCTAACCCTAGTAATAACAGACAGAAAAATGTTGATTCGGATCTGTATTGTTGTATGGAACAAATTCTGGGCAATAGTTTTGTCAAAAATTTTCGAAATACTAAATACAACTTTATTTCCTGCTAAGAAGTTAAACATTTCAGTGAAAAATGTTGGGTAGTTTTCTTGTAAGGCTACGACCATATATAACATGGACGTCTAACGCCAGCTCAAAAATGCCTCTAAAAACAATTGTTAAATTGTGCCAAGATGGGAAAAACATAGCGCTCTTCTTAACACCGCGCATATGTCGGCGCAACATCTTTGACAAATGCAAATATAATATAGCCAATGAAAACTTTAATGGACCAATCACAACTATTTTTAAATGGCAGTTTATGTTTTTAAAGGTTCTTATTGAAATTCATTACCGTGACGCATTGAAGAGGGAGTGACACTTGTCAATTAAAATTCAGGACCGCTTTGGAAAACCAATTTAGTATGGCGTGCGGCTTCCATGATTTATTTGTTCGTAGTTGTAAGGCTAGGTTTTAGGAGGGCATGATTGCCAAAAGGTGCCGTCAATATGAGCGTCACATTGTCGTAACTCGCACAACTATACAAGATTGAAACACAGTAACTTTTTATTACAAGCTTTTATTTGTTTTACTTGTTCCCGATGATTCATCATCATCATTACATCATCAATCTTCAATAAACGGTTGGCCAATCACACTTCAATCCCTTAGTCCACTCTTACGACATCCACGATGTATTCTTGTATTCTTACTGCCGACACCACCATTTGAATGTAGGTAATCAAACCTTCTGGTGGTGGTCTATGACTTTAGACCATCTTATTCCAGTTTTATCCTCTTTAAAGGCCAAGCCACACCGGGTGCGTATGCAACACGTGCGCGTGCCATTGTGCGTGGCGTTCGCGTTGTAGCGTATGTAAATGTCCTACTAGATGGCACACCGCATGCGTCGTGTGCGGTGTGTCATCTACTATGACATTTCCGACACTACAACGCGCACGCCACGCACACGCGCACGTGCTGCACACGTATCCGGTATGGTTCAGCCTTTAAGTTTTAAATAATGCCTAAACAAAATCGAAGTAGGTATATAGGGTTACCCTGAAGGCAATAGCTGTGAAAGCCCTGAGGCCCGTTTCTCAAATGCTTTTAACTTGTAATACAAGTGGAAGTCTCTTTTTAACATCACTATCACTACATAGTATAAAATAAAGTCACTTTTTCTGTCCCTATGTCCCTTTGTATACTTAAATCTTTAAAACTACGCAACGGATTTTGATGAGATTTTTTTTAATAGGTAGAGTAATTCAAGAGGAAGGTTTTTATATAGGTATAGTACCCGTGCGAAGCCGGGGCGGGTCGCTAGTCATTAATAAAATAAGGACTTCCACTTGTATTACAAGTTACAAGCTTTCGAGAAATAGAGCCCTGATCGCCGTCACTTTAGTATATCAGTGACAACACTATAAATGATGGGATCTTTTTTCAGCACATGGGTACTCGGGAGGGAGTGGCTGCCAAGATCGACGCCGAGACGCGTGTCAAGATTGACGAGATGAACAAGATGGTTCAAACTCAGCAGAATGCGGTCAGTATACAGTTTATAACACTACTAACAGATTCCGGTTCGCTACAACCAAATATCATAATACCAACATCCTAAAACGTCGAAATACCAAAACATATTAGTCTCATAATGTCTAAAACTTGAAATGTCTTAAACCTACTTCTCAAATTGCCGTATTCCCAAAACGTAAAAGCCAAATTAACTTAAAACCAAAACTTCACTTTTTCAAAATGCCTAAAATGCAGTATCCATGAAAACTGTATTAAATTTAGTTTTCATAAATAAGTAGTTTGCATTATTTAACTAATTTAATGTTAAAGTTGATAATAAAACACAGTGCAAGGAATATAATACATACTGTAAATAACATTTTCGGCATCTGAGAAACTGTCGTTTTGAATTTTGGTTATTATGAACCTAACACATTTCGGATATTAGATGTAACATCCCAATGTCATCTTGGCATTTAGATGTATTGAAAATATTTTTTATTGCAATTTTAGACATTTTACTACTAATCTGTTTTGACATTGGTAAAATTTCTAACAATACCCCAGAAACCGACAGAACCCGCTAGGCGGGCAAGTACGCCAAATTCAATGTCGCACGCCGTTAAGGCCCTGGTTTTTCTGGCCGGCGACCGGCGACCGACGCGTGACCGCCGACGACGTTCGAATGTTTTGTTCGCGAATGTTTGAGGGTGGTTTCTCTGACACGTCGTCGGTTACCCGCTGCCGCGGCGCACGCTTAGGGTTGTGCCAAATAGGGATTGCAATCCTGGGATTCATTTGTATGCATAAACGGGATTAACAGGACAGGAATACCTGTATTGATTAAATTGTGCCTCTTTAGGCACTGGTCTCACCGCGAGCTACTAAGCTATGAGCTATCGGCTATAAACACGAGCAAAAGATACGCACTCCCGTGTAATTAAAAGAGACACGGCGATACTCGCCCAGCTATCAGCTATCACCGCCGGGCGAGTATCGCCGTGTCTCTTTCATTTACACGCGAGTGCGTATATTTTGTTCGTGTTTATAGCCGATAGTTCATAGCTTAGTAGCTCGCTGTCAGACCAGTGCCTTAGTCTGTTTCCCGTGTGAGACGTGTCAATTTAACCTTATTCCTAAATAAATCAATTTCTTCCTCTTATGCCAGTTGCATAGAAATACGAATGATTTTGACACAACTGTTGTATCGCCGTCATAAGAGTACAATTTGTTAGGTCACACAGGCGTGTCACCGACTGATATGAATGATATGATAGTACTTTATATGTACTAAAATCTATTTTTTTAATAATTAAAAAACAACTAGGCAGCACACTTCGTCTAGTATCAGGAGGGGGGAGGGGATGTATTGTTCGTCCCTTTTCAGTTATAGACGTATTGATAAGACCAAAAGGGACAGACATAATTATAGGGTAATTTAGGAGATGTATATGGGGGTAAAATGGCAGGTTTAGTGTCGCTAAGACAGGCACGGATCCAGGATTTCGTTCAGGGGGGGCAACTTATAATATGTATAATTTCTTTATTTAATCTTTATTGCACAAAAGAAAATCTTATCGTACAAAAGGCGGACTTAATGCAACAGAGATTCTCTACCAATCAACCTTAGGGCAAAACAGAAAAGAATAGGCGGTGCAACTTGCAAACTTAATAAAAAGACATACTAAGATAGGATACATACATAAATATACCTACACTGATATGATATGCCCCCATTGCCCGCGCCTGCTCTATCATAAACTTATTTCAAAGTTTTCCACTATAATTTTGATATTTTTATTTCCAGGTGATCCAAGATATCCTAAACCTGGTGTACGACATCAAGCCTGAGCTGCACGTCAACTACCGCGCTAAGTAATAGGCTAGCCGTTCTACGTTAAATTATCGCATAAATTATTATTACTACGCGAGCAAACCAGTTACCCGCCATTTTCACAGCCAGCCACGAGCCGCCATCTTATCGATGTTGACAGCTGTCACTTCCGCCATCTTGAATGACAGCGTCAAAATGGCCGCTGTATATACAACGCTTGGGCTCATATTTAAAAATGTTTAAAGTTTAGTGTTTGGAATCAGCTCGATATCATTCCATGAAATATATTCGGAGATCCGCTACGAACTTCCCATGTATGTTCAATGTTGTATGTTATTTAGAAATATATAATGTTAAAATAAATGGATTTTTGATTTTTGTGTAGTGGAATGGAAACTGGCCTGTACAGTATTAGAGCAAATATATTGATTTACGTTTATTATTGTTTTATTGCATTTCGTTCATCCAGCCGTGTGCGAGCTCGGTACTGAAAAAGAAGATAATAATAATATATGTTAGAAATGTCAAAATTACCTATAATTAATGTCTACAGCGTCAGGAAGGTAGTGATAGCCGTAGATTTCAAAAATATAGAGACGTTGACAAAATAAAATAGGTATAGGTACATGCGTAATACCGACTAACTTTACCCATGCATTTTTGATGTCAAAAGAAGTAACTATGACACTGTAAATTTCGGACAGAATTTTTTTTCGATTTTTTAATTTGATTTATACAAAGATGTTTATAAAAAAATGTTGGCTAAGATTTTTCTTAAAGTGCTTTTTAACCCCTATCAGTGTAAACATTTTAATAGTGCTTATTATTCAGTGGGTTATGATGAAAATTGTATTTTGACAAATATGTCATCTTTGAGACTGAAACTAAGCCGAATCCAGAAAAGTTCATAAATGTGGTCAGGAATACATCATTCATGAGTTTTATGTCCGTCGGTATACTCATACTACTGTAGGTAACAGGTGGAAATAACCCGATTGATCTATCCAATCACTGTTATATTATCCCGCGTCTTGGACGAAGAGTTTCTCTGTCGCCGTATGTGCAGTAGGTATGCTGTCCAGTCATTCTTCTGCAGAACCAGCCCCAGCAAATAACGCTTTCGCAACGCGTGGGCGATTATCTTGAACCACCATTTCATACCTCTGCCGCCGTATTTTCGGTATGCTGTCCAACCACTCTGCCGCAGAGCCGGTGCTAGCAAACACGGCTGGTTTGTCAGCCACGTCACAACGCTTGGCGGAGAAGGACAGGATGCCGATTAGCTGCTCGTCCATAATCGCTGGTCCTCCAGCGTCATGCTGCAAAAGAGCATCAATTGAAGGTGTCATTTTTGGATTAGTCACCAGGCCCCAATTTCACAACATTGACAAGTCCTACAATTGTAAATCTACGGTTTCTCCAATAGGGAGCGTCTATAGGTTACAGTTACCGCTTACCATCGGAAGGGCCGTGCGTTTGTTTGCCACCAGCATAAAAATTAGTGCAGGAACTTTAATAAATCAACAGTAATTAACTAGTTTTTGTGAAGCAAAATTACAATTGTCACAAAAAACATGACAATTGTAACGAAATTCCGACATAGGTATGCCGAACCTCATGTCAAGATTGAATGAGAATTGTACTAAACCTTGCGTTGCGACAATTGTCACGGGTCTCGGAAAATAAAAAGTAGTTTATTGACGATTTAATAACGTTATCAGTAATAATTTTATGTCGGTGGCAAATAAGCACATGGACCGTCATCGGACGGCGAATATCGAGTAAGCGGTAGCCGTAGCCTACGGAGGCCTGTGACGTCAGTAAAATTGATATTTTACAATTGTCACACTTGTAATTATGGTGAAATTGGCCACAGACCCAAATTGACCCAATATTCTTTATTGCGCAAATAAAATATAAGAGTACAGGGCGGACTTAATGCCAGAGGGCATTCTCTACCAGTCAACCGTCAGGCCAAACGGAAAATAGAGCTGTGGTGCGGGATATAAGTGTAAAAAAAACAAAATAAAGGCAGTATACGTACGCGTCATATGTAGGTATGAGTAGATAGGTGCTTCGTCAGAAGTAAGCAAGTTAGCTGAAGTGGTAAAGGCTAGGCCACATTATGAGCAGATGGCCGATGGGGTCGAAAAGTGCTCAAGATCACGGTTTGGCAAACGTAGTGTAGAACGTCCACCCACAAAATGGACACATGACCTTAATGAAGATCCTCGAGAGACGCTGGGTTGGTCGCTTCCAATGAGGTACAAAGGGCTAATGGGCGGATTTTCATTTTGTTGTAGTTTTTTCAAATTGGTTTTTTTTTCTGCCCAGAATCGCGAGCTCTTTCGATCCTCATTAGCAGAAAAAAGTGTCTCGAAAATTCCATACATTTTTTGTCTTCCACTGAGTTACGGTTGAAGAAAGTGTATGAAAAATAGTAACTCGGATTTTTTTTGGGACACTTTTTTATTTCTCTCAGAATCGAAAAAGTTCGAGATTCTGAGTAGAAAAAATGTAAAAAAATCCAAATTAGGAAAATTAAAAAAAAAAACGTCAATAAAATAAAAATCCGCCCTAATGGCTCATGATGCTGAGTGCTTTGTGACTCCATTTAAACTTACATTGCAAACATTCTTGAGCTTGCTGATATAGCCCGCGCAGAAGGTGCTTACCGAGACCAATTCCCTGTAAACCAATTAATTAAAAAGTTAAAACTTTACGAGTGCAGTACTTTCAGGTCCTCCAGGATACAAACTATAGGTAAACTTTCCACTTTTATTTACGTTTCCATCTAGGAGCAGATGAATAATAGCATGAGAAAAGGTCAACGGTCACTGTATAACACGCAGGCCCGGACAGGACAGCCTGACACTTCGTTTTCAAAGGAAGCAAGACTTCATGACTAATAAAATCAAGCTAGGTTCTCCGATAGAAAAATACATGTTAGATGTCCCAGCATGGACGACGACCCAGTTCAGTGTGACACGTCCCGAATTGCCCTGTAGTTTCTCGAAATTATATAAAGCCGCGTTTCTTCGTCTTTCATCTTAGTGTTCAGAGCATTCGTTTGTTCTTGGGCAGATTAACACAGGATTTCACATAGCAAAATGTTCGTTCGTCAGCCCACGAACAAGTGAATGCTCGCTCAGAACACTAAGTGTAAACGCAGCTAAAAAGACCCACCGCCCGTAGACGTCAATGCAGTCAGCCTTGTCGTAGATCGGGAGATCAACTTTCTGTAACAGCACTGCTCCGCCCTTATCGCCCATTCCCTGAAAAACATGCCAGTTCTTTAAAAAAGAGCGACGATGTACAAAATTACATTATGCATATCGCAGGTAATTACATTACGGCATTATTTTATTTTTTGGCCGTGTGGTGACGGCATTAAGAATAGATTTGTCACCACCCCAACCCCTCCTGCGGGTGTCGGCAGAGTCAACTAAGGGATCGAAGTGTCACTGATCATCATTTGATAGAAGATTGATGATGGACAGCAGCGTCATCATAGTGGACACATTACTGCGATCGCCAATCCGCTTGCCCAGCGTGGCGATTATGGGCACTTACCTCCTAATGCGTCTATACGCATAGTTAATAGGAGAGGCCTACGTCCTGCAGTGGACTATCATAGGCTCCATAGGATGATGATGATGATTATTTTATAACGTTATAACCTTATAACATTATCGATAATTTTAGGTAGGTAAATCGGTATACGGGTCATAAGTGCAAAAAAATAGGGGTACCATTTAAAGGCCTCTAAAACTAGGTTCTGTTTGTACCCTGTTAGTAATAGTGACTGTGCCTACGAAACTGAAGTCTCGAGCTTGTAGTTCGTAGTTATACCGAACAGAACATTCTTGTCTATCCTCCTGCCGCCCAAAGGAATGTTAAAAGGTCTCCTTAAACAAAAGAAATTCTATTCTATTTCCTACATTATTAATTTAAAATTCACTGGCAAATTTTACAGTCTGGGCAGCAGGAGGCTATGACGTTCACGTAGGTAGGGGAAGCAGGGGTAATACCGGTCACTGGGTAATGGCAGTCACCACAATAACTAGATAAAACTACTGTGTATAATGGCGGCGTGTGGCAGGAAGGGCGCGGGGAGTGACGCTTGAGCAAGTGGCGACCGGTCCTGGCAGTCCGGCTAAAACATGTGAGAGTGACAGTTGTGTAATTGTTTGGAGCTTCCTCGATCTTATTTTTCGCTGGATGTTTTTATCGGTAAGTTCAAAGACTTCTTTTCCTGTTACGTTTCTCGTTATTCTTATTATAATACTAATAAAGTTATAGGCAAGGTTGTTATTGTTGCATAATTTTACGTGTAAAATTTTATTTTTTTTATTTAATACGAAACGGCCGTTTGGGGTAATAACGCTCAGATGAACGCCATTACCCCCGAGTGAACGCCATTGGCCACTTATATATTTCTTACAGAAATGCCCAGAAATCGTTGTGCTCAGAAAGCAGTTTTAGAAGAAAAAGAAAATACATCAGAAGGACAAAATAAACAAAAAGATAGGGTTTAAACAAGAAGAGGTCATAGGAACAAAACACAACATTCTAACATATCAGCAGCAACGGTCTTGAAAAATAAGAACAGCAATAAAAAAGTTAAGAATAGTAAAAATTTAAAAGCACCCAAAGGAAAGAAAGCCGTTAGAAAAGGATACAGACGTAAAGTTTTACAAGAAAGTACATCAGAGTCTGATAGTGAACCAAATTCCGATATTTACAACGATAACAGTAATGATGAAATGGACGATGAAGGTAACAACAATAACATGTGGAATATATGCAAGGAATTTGGGCAGAATAATGAGATATGGTACCGCTGTACCGTATGCGGTATATGGAGCCACGCTATGTGCTCGGGGTGGGATTCAGCAGAGGGTTACATATGCGATTTCTGTGCCTAAACTTATATTCATGTTTATATGTTGATTATATTAATAAAACCCTTGTTATCATATATAACTTATACATCACTATGATAAGCATTGCTAAATTAGTTGTTAAAGGTTGATCTCTAACTGTTGATTAAAGAAAATTGATCTCAATTATATTATTTCGGCCAATGTCGGTTTGAGCGTCATAACCCCATTGCCCGAACGGCATTACCCATAGCCGAGGGTAATGCCGTTAAAAACTATTTTTATTTAAAGTTTTTATTTCTCCTTATCTGAAAGATGTTACATTTTTTTGTGTTTTGTTTCTAATGACCGATTAGGCCCACTAATGTTATGTTTGATTTTCAGTCAATAAATGTTAATATTTATGAAACTATGGGCATTTTCCCTTAAGTGAACGCAATTCCCCCTGCTTCCCCTATCTTTTCTCTTGGAAATAACAAACTTGGAGACGTTACAAAGCAGAACGTAATCGAAGGCTTGATGGTTGTTTTTGGAATGGATAATAAAACTTACCAGAACAGACCCCCACCCCAAGAACGTAATAGTTTTATCTATAGTCACATCCTTCCTCTTCGAATAAACAATCTTAGACACGTTCGATCCAGAGAAAGTTATATTCTTATGCAGTCTAAGAACAGCGTAGTTGAATGCCAAGTTCTGTGGCTTGTAGTTGGGATGGAAGAAGATCTCGTCGACCCTCAGGAGCTCTCCTCCGGCAGTTGCGTTGGTGGACCCGATGCGGACTGTCAGCATTTTGACGTATTCGCGGAAGAAGCGGTTATTGTATTGGCTGGATTAAATAAGAAGCAGGTTAGTTAAAACATCCCACTTCTAACCTTTCGACCGCCAGACGGCGAGGCAATATGCCGAAATTGAATTCTACTATTTACCGCGTAAGTCGCTATTTTATCGGCGACGTTGACAGCTGCAGCCGTCTTTGGCGTCCGTGGCAAGACTTTCTGACGTCGCCTATAGCCGACTGTGGTTGTCAAAAGGTGAAGGTGTAGGTATTTAGACACAACGCGCGGTGTTTCCGAGAGCCTAGGTCTCCATTATCAAGCATGCATGCACCATTCGTGCACGTTATGCGTTTTGTAATAAGTGCCATGATTTTTAAGTTTGCATGTGTTCGCGTTTGTAGGTCTACATCATCTATTCATCTCATTAATTCTACAAATCCAAGCGTCATCAGATGAACAGTGGAACAAATTTGCGATATAGGTACAATAGCATACTCGTATGATCAATAGTAGTACCATCACAATGACAATACCTACTGTAAAATTTAGTAAACCGTGACCACTTTCTCCGTGGTACTCAATATTCACAATGGACAGAATTATCCAAGCAAGAATAAAAAGTGAACTAACAGCCACACTATAAATATAAACTATAGATATAGGTCTCCATAGCCTAGTCGGAAATAGCCCCCCTATTAAGTGGGTTCATATATCGTAGGACTAAAGGTCTCGTTAAATTTTTAGATATGGAATTGGCTCAAGCCTGTCAAAAAAAGCTTTATGTCGACGGCATAAGAGCGAAAAATCCGATGTCAGCCCGCCGAGTCGATAGGTAGGTACGTACTGATTGACGTCCTTTTCGGCCTTATGCCCTCCACATAAAGCTATTTTATAAGTCGATTGATTTGAGGACACCCTTAGTCGATTGTGTGAATACCCGATATTATAATAAGTTGGTCCCTCGAACCGGATATTCATACAGATAAAATTATTAAACTTTCTTTACTCGTCATAACTTATATTCAACTGAAATAGTTGATTAAAAAGACACTTACAGTTGTAGGCAATGCGCTGCAGTCAACACGAGATCGGAGCTAATGATCGCCCCACCACACCACAGCTGGTTGTTCATCAAAATGGCCGCCAAATACGGGTAGTCCTCTATCCTGGCCGTTTCATCAGAATTATAAATCCGGCGATATCGCATGTTCAGAGGGGGTACTATAGGGGGTTCGGTGGTGGTTTCTTCGATTGCGTTGCCACCAGTGGTGGGTTTTTTCGGTGTCATCGCCATTTCGGTTGTCTTTGTGGCTGTTGATAGGTCTGATGCTGGTGGCGTTCGGGTTACTAGTGGGGTGGTAGGTTTGTGGTTATAAAGGAATATAAGAGTTCGGAAATTGAAGGCATTGAGTAATGGGTGTGCCATTGCCACGCTGTCAGTCGACTTCACTACTCGTCCTTAAGTAGTTCTATGCGTAAAGTGAAGTCGTCTGACAGCATCCATGGTACGGTCGAGAAATTTAATTTCCTACCAATTTCGTACTTTGTCATAGTAGCTATAATATGACAGTCCTAGCAGCTTTCATATTGATTGTCACTGTGACAAGGTACGAAATGGGTAGGAAATTAAATTCCTCGACTGTACCTATCATTCCCACTCTACGAATAGGACATACCCTATACGTAAAGTGAAAATGTCATATGTGCCTACAACATTTGGAGAGTTCCCTCGATTTTTCCAGGATGCCATCATCAGATCTGGACCCGATGACAATGGGACCAACTAGAAGGTATATCATTCATCATCATCATATTAGCCGAAAGACGTCCACTGCTGAACATAGGCCTCCCGCAAAGATTGCCACAATGACCGGTCCTGTGTCACCCGCACTTTCACCAGGTCATCAGGTCAGATTTCAAACAAAAAATAATTTTCCAAATCGGTCCACGGCCACGCAGCAATTGGGGAACATACATAAAAAAAAAGATTTCGTCGAATTGTAAACCTCCTCCTAGTCCTCCTTTTTTGCTTTCGCGTGGCGATTATAGGCATTTACCTCCTAATGCGTCCATACGCTTAATTAAGCCTCTCGCTTACGTCTAACAGTGGACTATCATAGGCTGATGATGATGATGTTCAGATATTAGTGAGCATTTGTTTTTTTAAAATACCACGTCGGTGGCAAACAAGCATACGGCCCGCTTGATGGAAAGCAGTCACCGTAGCCTATGGGCGCCTGCAACCCCAGGGGTGTCACATGCGCGTTGCCGACCCAATAAGAACTTGTACACTCCTCTTTTGAAGAACCCCATACTCTAGTCCATCGGGAAAACCTCGGCAGGGAGCTCATTCCACAGACGGACCGTCCGCGGGAGGAAGTTCCTCTGAAACCGCACGGTGCGCGACCATTTAGGTTGCAAGGTGTGAGGATGAGCGCCCAGTCGGTGGCGAGCGGTGCGATGATGAAAAGTGGACGTTGGCACTTCGGCGGCTTTATCATATCTATTCTTACTAGAAAGTCCTTCAGCTTCCTTGGTGTCGCCTTCTCTTGCCATCGCTTCTAGCGGGATACCCTCGTATTGCCACGTCCGTCGAGATAGTTCTTGCGGGTCAACTGAAACAGAATATTTTTATCTCTTTTCCAGGCACAGTACAGTCAGCAGCAGATATTGCTTAGCGGGTAGGGTGTTCACAATGATCTCAACGCACTCTTATAGTCTTAGCAATAAGATCGTGCCAAGTTCATTTTGAACACCCTGCCCGTTTAGCAATAGGTACAATGTGGCCAATGAGGAAAGGGAAAAAATTCGTAGTTAAAAATGTCATATGAAGTTTGCTGGATTCAGTCTATTTTAAGAGAAAATTAGATTTTTTCTTAAAACCGTTTTAGACCGTTACGCTATGATAAACGCATTTTAGGAAACGATTTTGTCACCATGTTGTCTTAGTCTTGTCACTCTTAATTGACAGACATCAAATAACAAAAAATCTTTAATTACCTAGCAAATGTAAAAAAAAAATAAAGTGGATTTTTGCGAAAATTTCATTACTGAAATCCTTTTTTTGTGTGTTAAGGCATTCAAAGCATCAAAAACAAACTAAAAAAAAAAATACAGATTTGACCCAAACTCATTTAAAATTTGTTGCTTCTTTTTGTCTCAGGAATATGATGTTAGAATTTTTCCCTTTCCTCATGGGCTTGGGCACCTTATATACCTTGACACTAGCTAGACCGATCTATTCAAATTTGATGACCTAATTAGGTAGGTATACGGTGTAGTGTCAGTCGTCTTAAAAAGTGTTAATAAATTCGATCCACCTACTTAAGTATAATCTGATTAGTGCTGTCCGGTATATCTCGTAGTTACATGTTAATATCATAAAATATTCAAGAATTAAGGAAGGAAGTTGATTTGCGCCTGCGATTTACAATCTATTTATTACTTATGGACTCATAAACTGCCGGACATGTTACATAAATTTCATATATCTACATATCGACGCTTATCATGAACAACACTGCATTTTCGACAATATCTTTTCGTAATTTGAATTTTAACAATGAAGCACTAGAGTTCCAAGCGCGTACTATTTTGGAATACAGCGCTGTTCATTGTTCATGATAAGCGTCGATATTTCGCTTCGGGTGGGCAACAAATAAAAGTGCATTCCCGCTGCTAGTGAGGTGTTGGAAGCAGAATAAGCCTCTCAGAGGTTTTTTTAAGAAATAAGTTAAAGTTTCAGAAGTAGCAGTTCTTTGTATCAACCATCTAGTAGGTACGTAGGTATTTCCAAATAAAAAAACTATTTTGGTACTTTTACAACCTCTTGAAACCTCCAGGAAACGGGATTGCACTTTTTTGTTGGCCACCTTGGAGATTCCTCGAACATTGTGTTTAATGAACATTTCATGAGGAAATGCATTTAATGGCCATTCATCAGCCTCTATAGCCTAGTTGGTAGTGACCCTGCCTACGAAGCTGGAGGTTCCGGGTTCGAATCCCGGCGAGGGCATTATTTGTGTACCTATTTATTTATCACAAATATTTGTTCCTTGGTCATGGCTGTCTATGTATTTAAGTATCTATATGTAACTATCTATTATACAGCGTGTTTTTCTTCATATGCTATAACTTTAACGGAAGCTTATTTAGGTCAAATATAACTAATTTCCTTCTCTAAGAAACTAGTGTTTTAACTCTTACTGTTATTGAGATATTAAAAAAATAAGTTTAATCACTGAACATGTGTATTGCAACCTTTATTACATTCTAATGTTACTTATTTTGACATGTGCCGTCAGTTACCTGAGATTAACTTTTATTTTATTCTTAAGGTTCTCTCACACTTACCATTTCATTTATTATGTATGAAAACAAAAAAAAATATTTTTTATCGAATTTTCCAAAAGCCTGTATACCAGACAACTTCTATTAATGTCCCAAGTAACCTGTCTTATTTATAGCATATCGAAACGAACACCCTGTATACATCGTCGCATGGTACCCACATCACAAGCCTTAATTGAGCTTACCGTGGGACTAGGTCGATTTGTGGACGATGTCCCAAGATATTTATTTATTATTTTATTTAATGGTCACGCTGGCTGTTATGTTAGGCTGGAATTACACGACGGCAGTTCTTACGGACGTGACGTATAATAATAGATATTGTGTTGTATGCTTCCGTGCAAAAAAAGTAGAAAATAGCCAAAGACAGCATGGCTTTCGCCTGTCCACAAAAATAATAAAAAAAAAAGAAAATGGACAAAACTTTCAACTTCTCAACGTACTGTCATCGTTGTCACTGTCGTACCCGGCGTGCGTGCGCGCAGCCAGCACGAACATCAGCGCCATCTTGAATTGCACCGCCATTTTGAACCTAGTTCAAGGAGATTTCATTTCAATTCAATCATTGCATTTTCCTATTAGGTTGTTCTAATTAAGATAACATTGTAAGCGGATTTGCATACCATACATTTAAAGTTTTTATGTCATATAATTTGCCGTGTGGTGACGGCAGTAAGAATACATTTGTCACCGCCCCAACTCTTCCCGCGGGAGTCGTAAGAGTCGACTAAGGGATTGAAGTGTCACTGACCATGATGTGCAGCAGTGTCATCATAGTGGACACATTACTACTGCGATCGCCAATCCACTTGCCCAGCGTGGTGATTATGGGCATTTACCTCCTAATGCGTCTATACGCATAGTTGATAGGAGAGGCCTACGTCCAGCAGTGGACTGAGATAGGCTGATGATGATGATGTGATGTCATATAATTCCGGTGGCGCCACTTGTCTCCACCACTGCTGATACCTGTGACCGGTGAGCAGCAGAGATCAGGGTACTTAGCCAAGTTCATCATCAGCCTATGATAGTCCACTGCTGGACGTAGGCCTCTCCTATTATAGCCAACCCGAGGAACCTTGATCCCAATGACAGCTGTCAGTTCCATACATTATCTGTCAACAATGTCGCGTCTTGACAAGTAATGTATTGAACTGACAGCTGTCATAGGGATCAAGGTTCCCCGGGCCAGCTATAACTAGGCGTATGGACGCACAAGTGGATCGGCGATTGCAGTAATGTGTCCACTATGATGACGCTGCTGCCCATCATCAATCTTTTATCAAATAATGGTCAGTGAAACTTCAATCCCTTAGTCGACTCTTACGACACCCGAAGGAGGAGTTGGGGTGGTGACAAATGTACGGACAGAGCTACACTAAGGAATGAGATAGTGATATTCAACTCTCGTTCCTTAATATAGCTCCGTCCTTACAACTTACGCAAGAACTTATAGGTGTAAGGCTGGTCTAAACGATAGGCAAGTAACTGTCTCTGTCGCACTAATAAGAAAGAGTGACAGAGAGCGACAACTACGATATGCTACTGAGCGTTAGCGACCGGCAACTTGACTAAGGCACTGGTCTCACTGCGAGCTACTAAGCTATGAACTATCGGCTATAAACACGAACAAAAGATACGCACTCCCGTGCACCCAGAGCATTCGATTAGTGATAGAGATAGAGGGCCTTTGTCTTAAGGTGGATTTACACCAAATTAGTGAATGTTCATTCTATCCCCACTCCACGTATTCGTTCGGTACCTACACAAAACGTAATTCGTCGAAATTCGTTGATTTCGTAGAGTCATAAAATGACCATTCGCTCGTTTGGTGTCACTGTCAATCCACTTTTAGCTAGGCTTATGTATGTAATTAATGTAATTATAATTAATTAGGAGGGCTACCACGATCTACTAATGCGATTCAATTTAGGATCTAAGTAAACTGAATCGCAATGTGTCAGTTCCATAGAATAACTGTCAAAAACTGATAAACCGAACTTAAGTTTAATCGCTTTTAAGGCATCATGGTAGCCCCCAAGGTCTTGGGTAAAAATCTTGACTTTGCCTTCTTGAACGAGAATTAGAAGGAAATTCATTATTGTTATTGTAACGTTGTGTCCGTTAAAGTAATTAACCTAAAGTATTTGGAAAACTGTAATTTTCAATTGTACCTACCTTAATTAAAAAGGAAATGATGAGATTGATGAGTTTTGTGTCGGAACACTTTAACTTAATGATTAAATGATTTATTTACCGATCCACACATTTTTATATCAATAATCCACTTAAAATATAACTAACCTGCACCAACTCCCAATCTCGACTGCAAATAAAACAACGCCATAAAAACATGATTATATTTGCCAATATATACAGTAACAGTCAAGAAAGCAATATCGTTTCAATATTGATAGATGTCGTCATCAATGCCAGCCTTTAAGGCCATGTCCTAAGCCGAGTCCCAAGCCAGATACGCCAAGGCTACTGACCCCTAGGCCTCCCAAGCCAAGAGGAACTGAGGAGATGATAGGGGACCTGATGATTGGCGCTGGGATGATAGGAGTCCTGATGATGGGCGCGGTGATGATGGGTGCGGAGATGATGGGCTTGACGACGGGGACGGAGACCAGGGGTCTGACGACGGGGACTGACAGGCCGTGGTTGATGACGCTGGAGCTGACGGAGACGGCGCTTGGAAGCACGACGGGTCCTGTGGACAGGGAACTTGTCAGTCGCTTTCGAGTTTTTGTTTACATACATCATCAGGCTATCTCAGTCTACTGCTAGACGTAGGCTTCTCCTATTAACTATGCGTTTAGATCTTAAAGTTAGAATCCGCGCTAGCGCTTAATAGTTCTATAGTATAGACATAGAGGCATTAGGAGCTAAATGCCCATCTAATGCCACACTGGGCAAGCGGATTTGGCGATCGTAGTATGTCCACTATGATGAGGCTGCTGCCTATCATCAATCTTCTATCAAGAATGGCAGTGACCGTTCAATCCCTTAGTCGGCTCTTTTTGTAGAACTGCGGTCCCTTTTTTTTCCCTTTTCCCTTCGGTTACGGAGACGGAACTTCAGTATCAATGGATATTGAAGTTCCGTCTGAATTTAATTTAAATAGGAAGATAAATTCGGATGAAAATACGCAGGGAAAAGGTAGCGGATTTGCTTTAAGTCTTGCTGTGCTTTACTTGAAATATTGCAAGGATGCATAAATTAGATCATGATAATTATTATGTTCTGTATTAGGATTACAAAAATAAACAAAAATAGCATGTGGCCATTAATTATAATTATGTCGGAGGGGTGCTGACTTGCAGCGATTGTGGTCGTACATTCGTTGCAAAAATCGGCTATGTCAGTCGCCTAAGAGCTCATCAGCGACGCTCTCAGCAGAACGCAGTCGCTGTGGCCGAAACCGGCTAGGAGGATGATTTGTTTTTTTGTATTAGGATTACAAAATAAGGTAGTTGTATACTTAAAATATCAAATCCTAAACTAACCTTCGGCAAGATATCACATCGTGTTTGGCTGTTTCTGGCAGTTGAGAACTCGGTGATTTGGATTGATTGAGAAAGAAACTTGGCCACGTTAGCATTAATAGCTTGGATCAAGAGTATGTAGGAATGTTTTTTAAATAAAACTTATATTCAAAATAACGAAAATGACGATGCATAGCATATACCTATCTAAATGCCTAAGTAGCTAACTACCTGCCTAAGGAGTTAGTGTAGTTCGTTTTTGTCTGGGTTTGATCTTACAAGTCCCTAAAGGTAATAGCGGAGGCATACTTACCAAGTCCTAGACCACCCCAGCCCACGGGGTTGGCAGCCACCACTCCGAAGAGAGCCAGGACAATAGCGACCTGTCAAACACCAATTAATTAATGATTTATAACATTTCACGAGCGACTAGAGGCCGTACCGCCCGTGTTGCCTCCCTCTGACGCTAACGTATAGTTGAGGAATGAAATAGATAGGCTGCACCGGGCCTTCAGAGCATCTACATGGAGCTACGACGTGTATTCCTGACCACATTTTGAGACTATAATGTCATATGAGCTTTTCTGGATTCGGCTTACTTTAAGAGATAATGACATGTTTTTCAAAAAACTATTTTCATCATAAGTCACTGACAAATGCCTGGACGATTAAAATTCTTACACTAATGGCCTGTTTCACAATCTCCAGTTAAAGCTATCTGTCAGATAAAAAATAACACTATCTCTTTCTTTCACCTGGAAGAAAAAAGAGAGCGTGTTATTTTTATCTGACAGATAGCTTTAACTGGAGATTGTGAAACAGGCCCTAATAGTTTTCATCTTGCTATATCACTCACTGACGAAAGTTAGAGAAAATGACAAAAAAGTATCAGAAAAATGTTCAACTAAAAAAAAATTATAAAATCATTGAAAAAATAAATTCTTTCCCTACGATTTATTACTAGTCAAGTATAAAAAAAATTAAAGAAAAACACAAATACGAATAAAAAAAAAAATTTTTTTGTCCGAAAATGACATATGTCTCATAATCATTTTTACTTCTTTTGACATCAAAAATGCATTGGTAAAGTCTGTCGGTATACTCGTTCCCACCCTGTATACACTGCAGCACTGGTGACACGTACGAATTAGACTCACGCCCGACTCACGCCGAGAACTCCCAAAAACACCCGAGAAGCGTGAATGTGATCGCTTTCTTGCCGATGCGTTCTCGCGCTCACCTGTTTTCCGATCGATGCCGAGAAATTACGCGAGAAAGAACCTACTACCGCGAAAATCAAAATTCGTAAATATCGAGGATTTTTCTCTGTCTCTCAAACGAAGGCGTCATTAGATTGAGAGAGACAAATCCTCGAAATTTACGAATTTCATTTTTCGCGGTAGGGCCGCTGGTCTATCACCTTCCGACGAGGTAAGAGTGTCATAGTAGAACGCTAACACGATCCCATAACAGCAACTAACGGTAAAGCAGATGACGCTGCAGAGGTTTTTTTTATTGGGTATGCAGGGTATGCTCCTCCGCAAGCGAATCCCACATACTACCTCCATATGGATCTCCCAAAGCCCAGGAGTGGATGCGTAAAAGCATTTTCCCCAACATAACAAAAACAAAAGATTAGAGAACTCAAAATACCAGAGCTATCAGTCTCTGCTAATCAGAATCAACACAGAAATTGGTCTAAACTTTTTGGGTTTATTTACAATGGCCTCTGCATATTGCTGTACCCGTGAATGGGTTGTAGCATTTGTAGCAAGTGTCCAACAGCAAATTTTCAAAGGGCTTTTACATGTTTTCATTTCTCCAAGAAAGCCCATGAAAAGACCGGAATTTGAAGGCCCATGAAAGAAAAGGATGAGGTGAGGTAATTGCAACTAATTGAAATTTCTCTTAATTCATTCTCTTCTCCTACTTTTGGAAGACAGAACATTATATTAAAGATAATTGTCCATTAGTTGCATTTATCACACATTTTGCCCCGCATGACCTTATGAGGTCCTAAGTCAGAATTAAATTTTCGAGATACTTTATCCGAAACTCCGAATCCGAAATTCCGAACACATGTGGAACTTGACAAACTCTCGCGTCACGGCAGAAGACTTGAACTTACCGCGCACTTCATGTTTGTATTGTGGACTGATAACAGAACTATGGACCAGCCGCCTGCGCAGGGTTATATACGCGCGATCCAGGCTTCACGCTTCAGTACACAGGCGCATCCTTTGTAAATCGTGATAGAACGGGAGTTGGTGATGAATAAGTTAGTAAATTGCTACGCTGCTTGGCACCGGAACCTAGCCTAGGATACGATGTGTAATGTGAATATTATATTTTCGCACTGTTAAAAATGCACAATAAAAGCGACTTAGCGGTTTTCCGTTCAACTGGTCTATATCCGGCTAAAAAACCGAATAAAATACGATATGAATAATAAACCATTGAAAAAAAAAATAGGTACCGCCGAAATAACTAAAAATAATATACTTATTCTTTCTTTAACCTCATTATGGAACTTCTTAAACCATAGATATATGAAAGAGAGATTTGTAACGAAGAGAAATTGTAATGAGTCTCGGTGTCTCCGAGGTCGGGCCTTTGCCACGCTGTGATTGGCTAAAGCGGTACGTACCATATGATGCGGCACTAGAGAGGAGGCTACGTATATAAATTATTATCCATAGATATTTGATAAGGCCGGAATATTAAGAAAAACATTAAAATCGATCTATCATTTAATAAGAAATAAATACAGATTAAAATATCGCATTGGACGATGTATCTAATCTTTATAAACATTATGTTTCTTGTTATATATTATTTGTAAAAATACGTGGTTTTGTCAACTAATAACTAAAAAAATCAATACTTTCATGTGGTACGTGACTCAATAGCAGTGGTGGCGCGTCCATGCAACCCGATTCCCACCGGCTTCCCTAAATTTTTCCCTCATTTATCAAACTCATCCAATATTATCATTTTAGTACAAACATTATGTTATCCGTCGCGCCCTTGTTAGCGCGAAAATACCGGCCGTCCTAGAGCCCAACGGTCTGGCCAGGGACGACGGCAAGAGGCCTGACGGAATGACGCTGGTGCCCTGGAGCATGGGCCGGCCGCTAATTTGGGACGCCACCTGCGTTGACACTCAGGCGCCGTCCCATGTTTCGGTCACCGGCGTTGCTGCTGGCGCCGCGGCATCATTAGCTGAAAGTCTCAAGCGCCGCAAATATGCTGCTTTAGGAACCAGATACATATTTGCGGCGTTTGGTGTGGAGACCTTGGGGCCATGGGGGCCAAGTGCACATGGACTTTTTAAAGATCTAGCGGCTCGCCTAAGAGAGACCTCAGGCGACCAGAGGGCTGGCCAGTACCTTGCATGGCGTTTAAGTATAGCTATACAACGGGGGAATGCGGCCAGCCTTCTGGGTACCTTGCCCACTGACGGCGATTTAGGTCATTTTTTTTATTAAAATAGGTAGTTAAGTCCTTATATTGTTTGTTTTCATTTTATGTCGTTTAATAATAAATTAGAAAACTTTTTTCTTACTTTCGTGTCGGATCTGGTTTGTAAATAATAAACTACAGAATGTCAATTATAAACATAATATATGAATTTGAATATGAACAAAGCAATTTATTAACGACATTATCTTAAATGTGGCTGCGAATCACATGAACAAATAATTATTTAGACGGTTGTACCCTTAATAAATATAATGTTATCAGCCGTTTCCGCGATGGTCACATATTTAAATAAAACAATTTCAACCTTTGACAACGGTTATTGTAAAAGGCTCAAAATAATATAATACGCGATATAATCTACAATTATATTGTTTTACCTTTATGAAGATAAGATATTGATACAAAGGTCAAAATATGGAAGAAAAATTGAATATAATCAAATACATCAACAATTTATCGACCCTATTTGTCATCGGCACGGATAGTCGTACCTCTAGTTCGCGGCCTGCCCGCAGCGGCCGTACCAAGAAATGACAGGACGGTTGTGAATATCGCTAGCAATTGGATACATTGCACGGTCACTTACCAAATTGCAACTTGCTTGCTATTCTAAGCCGTCAATGCAAAACGCACATACAATTTGTCACTGAATAGTTCAACCAATTGGTACGCCCAAGTAAAATCATTATGACATTTATGTCAGCGGTTTCTTGTTATATATTATTTGTAAAAATACGTGGTTTTGTCAACTAATAACTAAAAAAAATCAATACTTTCATGTGGTACGTGACTCAATAGCAGTGGTGGCGCGTCCATGCAACCCGATTCCCACCGGCTTCCCTAAATTTTTCCCTCATTTATCAAACTCATCCAATATTATCATTTTAGTACATTCGTGTAGCATTACCAATACTTCTGTGCCTTTAATTGAATAATGCGAACTACTATATCTCTAGAAAAGAATTCAACCAATAATAGCGCGTAAAGGAAAGTAACCCGGTTCAACGTGGGCTTTTTATTCCGATCTTATTCATTCATAAAACTACTTCGCGACATCGAAACGCACGCACACATTTACAAACTTACAAAAGATTCGGTGTTTACTTTTGTTGTTTATATTGTCGGTTTTTCGTAAGTTTAGATGATAAAGTTAAATTAACTAATAAAGTTGCTTGTGGTGAGATTCGTGACTGTGTGATACGTATTGGTTGTGTGATACAGTGTGTTCGTTGCAAATACTAAGCGGCAGTTAGGTAAATATTTTGTGAGGATTTCATAAGTTGTTAAGATTTAAGGTTAAATTAGTTTATAATAATCATTCTGATGGTGGCTCTAATTCGTTTTGATTGTTGTCTAGTAGATTATCTACTGATATTATGCTTTTCAACGCTGTTTTTTTTAAATAAAAGGTACCTACATCGTACAAAAAGGCCGTTCTCGCGTCGGTGGACCAGAATTAAAAAATAGATTGTTAAGTGAACGGGTGGTTTTTCAGCACCTTCATAGTGGGTTATACATATTTATAATAAATATGCTTGGCTGACCGACATCTACAATCTGAACAAAATGTTATATTTTTCCATAAGTGCGTGGATACAAGGGGGTTTGGCGAAATGAAGTATGACTAATTCGGCCCAAAATCACGCGCAAAGTGACTAAAACTTAAGGAGTTGTTTGATGTTACACAATTTTGGGAATAATAGGATCGAAACTTCCCTTGGCAACCATTATGATGCCCACCACCGTAAAGTGGAGCGGAATAGAAAGACAAGGTTTTTTGCTCCGAGTTGCCCTACGAAAATTTTCACGCGCCGCCACTGCTCAATAGTCCTTGAAATGTTTATTTACACTCCTATTTTTACAAGAAATAACGGCACAATTCGGCATTTTGCGAATATGTCCGAGCTCATCCTGCAGTCGCGGGTAAGTTGCGACTGGCTCATAGGGCGCGCATCTGTCACACTATAAAGGCCTATCGGCCATAACGCTGCGACATGTTCCATGCCACCATTAGCTATCTATACTGATCTGTGTCTTAAACGAATGTACAGTCTGTTTGGAAAGTGAAGCCACGTCAGATATATGAAGGTTCCTTATTGCTGCCAGATGCCTTCATTTTACGCACAGTCTCTAAGAATTTAGAATACCCAAGCAATTATTAGCAAGCGCCATATAGTTAAGCGGTAAGCCATGTTATTTACAAATTTACGTATAATAAAATATAATAGTTAAAATCAAAATGGCCCAAAATCGAACAAAGGTGGGATGGGAGTAGTGTCATTAAAAAGGTCTGCGTACTTATGTATTTTATTTCATTTCATGGGTGCAACGCTGAATTCCATTACATAACCGAGATATACACATTTGAGTCAGTATAACGTCGTACAGTGGGATAGTACTTTCCGTAGTGAAACTCAATTTTTTCCTAATAGATTCTGTTAATATCCCCGTTTAAACTCACCATCGTGTTAAACAAATAACATGCAAGGCGTCGATACATTATTTAAGATTTTATATAGGTAAGTAAGGCGTTCTGCGGGTACTTAGGTACTCTCTAGCTAAGCACATCAATTTCTCAGTAACTAAAATATGAAAATCCTAGTTTTGCAATTTAATAAAACATAGTGTCCATAGAATGAAATGAAATAAAAGTAAAAGTAAATACTTACCTATTCAATGTCACAATTTTCAGCTCTATTGGTTCACTTTCCATAGAAAGCCGTAGTAAAAGAGTAGGTACCTATACCCTTTCCAAAAATAATAATTATAATCAAACTACTCTGAAAAAGTTCTCCACTAAACACTTACTTAAAAATATGTAGGTAAGTCGCTTAAAATAAAGTTAAAATTTAGTTGATTACTTGACAACTGAAACCCTGTGAACCGGCCTTGAGTTTCGAATGTTCCGATTTATGGATACTGAACCGTTTTTCATCTGTTGAAAAATGCGGCAACTCCCGTGCTAGAATACTTCACGGATCGACATATGGCTAAGAACACGCTTCTCATATTACCGCATTAGCATTACAAATTTTAGGCAGCAAGTAATTGCATCCCGCTGCAATCCGTTTCCTAACTTACGTCAGTTTGTTTGGAAGCCGAAAATCAAATGCATTGTTGCATCATTTGCAAAATCATTTGGCTGTCACTAATGTAAATTAAGAATCTAGTCTATACTTTGTTCGGCTAGGTATTTTTGTTAGGAAATTAAAATTAATTATGAAATTAAACTATGAAAACGGATAAACTCGCGTATATTAACTAATTTTAACTTCATTCCGACGTTTCGAACACTTTACAGGGTTCGTGGTCTGCGGATGACTGACAATGGAGGAAATTTGATAGATCTACCTCCATCAAAATAAGAAAGATAAGTACAAAACTACCCACCAAAGAAAAATTACTAAACCACAGACAATAAATTTTAAGGGTGGATGTACATACAAAATTTGCAAATTAAGCTAGTTATTCATTACAAATATTTTCAGAATGAAGACAAGAGACGAAATAAATAATCTACACCCTATTTGATTAATAAGGAAATTTAAAATAATTTTGAAAAAAATATTGAAAAAATGTTGCCAGTACTAAAAAGGGGTTAATGATCACCACCGCCAAATACATCAGCCTCACGGTTTATGTCTAGACTGTTCCTTTATCAGATGAACAACATGAAGTCTAGACATAAACCGTGAGGCTGATGTATTTGGCGGTGGTGATCATTAACCCCCCTTTTTAGTACTGGCAACATTTTTTCAAAATTATTTTAAATTTCCTTATTAATCAAAATTGTATGTTTCGGTTTAATGCATGATGATCTTAAGATGTACTACAAATGTTTTTTGAAAAGAGTTGTCCCGCTGAGTTTCTTGCCGGTCCCAATTTTGGGATACCTTCCTAACAATACAATCATACAAAGGAAGGAAATACTTCTCAGGCAGTGGCGTAGGGATAGAACCGGCGTAGATTATTTATTTTGTCTCTTGTCTTCATTCTGAAAATATTTGTAATGAATAACTAGCTTAATTTGCAAATTTTGTATGTACATCCACCCTTAAAATTTATTGTCTGTGGTTTAGTAATTTTTCTTTGGTGGGTAGTTTTGTACTTATCTTTCTTATTTTGATGGAGGTAGATCTATCAAATTTCCTCCATTGTCAGTCATCCGCAGACCACGAACCCTGTAAAGTGTTCGAAACGTCGGAATGAAGTTAAAATTAGTTAATATACGCGAGTTTATCAGTTTTCATAGTTTTATTTCATGAGTAATCCTCGCGGTAACCGAAGAAAATATTAAAATTAATTATTTAAAAAATTAGGTAAAGAGGTAAACAATCTTGCAGTATCTTTTTATTGAAAAATGAATTTAAAAATCCAAGCTTAAATTAGTAAATCACTGTATTTCCTTGTTATAGTATGTATATTTGGTAAAACTTATTTTCTACTTGTAGTTTTCAATAAAAATATACTGCAAGATTGTTTACCTTTTTTTTAAATACCTAACCAAACAGAGGATAGCCATCATCCTGCGACCCTACCGCGAACTACGAAATCCGGAAATTGCGGGGATTTTTCTCTATTACTCTAATGAAGCCTTCCTTGGAGTGACGGAGACAAATCCCCGAAATTTTCGAACTTCGGTGTTCGCGGTAGCAGGCCAGAAAAGGGAATATAAACAAAAAAATTATGACAAAACAGAAAAAAAATTGTCTATTTTATCTTAAATCCTGGAACGCCACCGCGAACACCGAAGTTCGCAAATTGCGGGGATTTTTCTCTATTACTCTAATGACGCCTTCCTTGGAGTGACGGAGACAAATCCCTAAAATTTTCCGATCGGTGTTCGCGGTAGCACGCCAGAAAAGGGAACAGAAAAAATAATGACAAAAATAGAAAAAAAACCGGCCAAGAGCATGTCGGGCCATTTTTGAATACCCTTTTTGTTTTTAAGAGTCCTATTCAACGATACCCCACCCTATAGGATTACATCTAATAAAAAAAATCATCCCCACTTCACTAGTTGGGGAGGTACCCGTAAAATATGTTTTTTCTAGTTTCTATTGTACCACTTTGTTGGCATGATTAATATGTATATCTGTACTAAATTGCAGAATTCTTGTATTAACGGCCACTTAGCTGTGCTGCGGACATACGGACATGGCGAAACTATAAGGGTTCCGTTTTTGCCATTTTGGCTACGGAACCCTAAAAACTAAAAAAAAATGCCTATTTTATTTTAAATCCTGGAACGCTACCGCGAACAGCGAAGTTAGCAAATTGCGGGGATTTGTCTCCGTCACTCCAACGAAGGCGTCATTAGAGTGACAGAGAAAAACCCCCGAAATTTGCGAACTTTGCAGTTCGCGGTAGGGCCGCTGACCAGTGCCAGGGTCCGCTTTTCGTTCCTTTATTCCGTATCTTAAAAATTCAAAACAAAGTGGGTGAGAAGTCACTATTTTGTTGTTTCAATGGTTTAGGATAATATATCTAGTTGTAAGACATGTGAATACCTAAATACCTAATACGTTGATTTAGCAGTAACAGTACAATTCGGGCATAGATCAATTAATACGTTTTGAAATGATAGAGTCAGAATACGAACTGCGGACTGCTAAAGGTGCATTCAGACCAAAGGCAGGCGTCCACATGTTCGTATCGTACGCATCGCATCGCATATCTTCCACTGATATTACTTAGCTGGATTTATCAATGAATTTAAATAAATAACATGAATTTTATTTTTGAGAATGTAGAAAAATATTAATTTTCAATAAAAATGTTGATTAATGAGAATATTAATTTATTTGATTTTCAAGGTTCTCGTTTTCTCGAAGCCCATAAATATTATATAATAATCATAAGTTATACTATAAAAAAAGAGATTGAACTTCATTTCATAGGTAGTCACATATTAATACAATAAAATTATTGAATACCTACTTAAAATGGGCGAAAACCTGTTAAAAAGAATATATTTATGTATTATTTTTGATTAATTAATTATTCAATCAATCATAAACAATTTAAGCAACGACTCCACAGTTCTCTGTTCACCTAATGCCACCAAAATTCCTAACCCTAAGCTCTGAAATGGAATTCGAGATCAAAAATGTAAACACTCTATGACAATGACATGACATTACAAAGTCAATGTTAAAGTGACATTCCAGGGGTATAAAACGTTTTACATCGAATGTCGTTTTTAAAACCTTTGTAAATTAACGTTCGCATTTTGAGATTGGTTTTTTATTTTATTTTATTTAACACTTCACTTACAACTATCCTTACAGGTACCAGAGTTGGGCATTATCTAGATAATTAGTTATCTAGATAACTATTTTAAATAAAATCATCTCAAATGAATTTATTTGAAGATAATTCAATTGCAAATATTTTAGTTGTCAACTCTTTTATTTAGATAAATTATCTAGATGAAGATAACGGGCCTCGTTTGTTCTTGAAATAAGCTCATCTAAAACGTCAGGTCAAACAGTCATAATGACATTGCCATGGACCTATACCTAAACTAGACTGAGGACCTACTCATTTTTGTTAGTCAATAAAAATTAAACAATATCAGTGAGCACGACGGATACATCTCTGTAATAAAACGAGACTAGTGAAAATGGTCCGAGTGAGAGCAACTAACTAGAGGATGGTGTCTCAGTTACACAAGTTAACTGTATGAAAAACACATTAGGGTGGCTATGATTTGGGCCGGTATGATTACGTTTATGGATGCAATTTTAGTATTTAGTTAGTTAAACAGTATTTAGTGGGCATTTATATGGAAACAGCTCTGTCCAAGGCTCAAATGGCTGCTGTTTGAGATTACGAGTGTTAAGTTCTACCCAAGCAATCAAAGACGCGATCAGAAATAATCTTGTGGTTTTAACGATGCAAGATACAACATCAAACTTTCACAATTTTTTTTTCTTTACATGTGATAAAAAGAAAAACACACATCAAAATATTTAGTTTATAAATAATTTCATTAGAGTTTTCACATTGACTTTAAATAAAGCAGGATTGAGACAAACTTCTCAAGACAGCATTGTTTAGTAAAAAAAGTGTCAACTCTCATAGATCGTAATGTTAGCATGGTCACCGTAATTAAAACGAGATGCAATTCTCTAATATGCTTTCTCTGTCGGTCACACTTTTTTGTCGCAGTACTCAGTCCAGTTTAGGTATAGGTCCATGGACATTGCTCATGAAGTAAACTTAAGTAAAGTTAATTCATCTTTTATTTCAAACGTCAAATAATTTATTTAGATGAAAGTTCATTCATCTAGATAAATTCAAAATAACATATGAAGGATTATTTAGTAATTGAAATAAAAGATGATTTAGTTATCGTTCCGGTTATTTGTAAAAAGATATTTTTGCCCAACTCTGACAGGTACTAAACCTAAGACAATGTTTTATGTGTAGATGTAGATACGCGAAAGTCAAAGTATGTTCAATACACAAAGTATCACAATCGCTAACATATTTTTGGATATGACAATAAAAAACATACGTCTGAGTGTCCACAGTTCCTGATTACAAAAATAAAACCTAGAAAATTTGCTAGAATGATGTAAATAATGAACATAATCATCAATGTTTGAAAACGAATAACGTGTTACTTTAATCTTTAGAGTAATCGGGGAACGAATTCCAGTCTTCATCTTAGTTACGATCGAATCCATTTCGATTAAAATATGAAAATGATTGATCTGTAGGTAAAAATACTAAAATCTATATTAATGTACTTTGTAATGCTAAATTTTAGGAGTTTTTATGAATTCATAAAACAGTTATTTGGTGCACCCTCTTGTTTTGATTTTTAAAGTACATAGTTATAAAAGCGAACCCTCTTAATAATAATAATTATAAGCGAACCCTCTTAATAATAATAATTATTAAGAGGGTTCGCTTTTATAAACATGATTGATCTGTAGGTAAAAATACTTAAATCTATATTAATGTACTTTGTAATGCTAAATTTTAGGAGTTTTTATGAATTCGTAAAACAGTTATTTGGTGCACCCTCTTGTTTTGATTTTTAAAGTACATAGTTATAAAAGCGAACCCTCTTAAATGGTTCTTAGTGTAGTTACCGTATTAAATTACGAATAAACTAGTTATTGTTATAACTGCGAACCAAATGTTTAAGATTTCTTATCATTGCCAGTAGTATAAATTAAACACCTTACATTTTATTAAAAGTAGCGAAATATATCATTAAAAAAATTATATATTTCGCTTAATGTTTTGTATTAAAAATTTGTAAAATATTTAAAAATTCTACGTACCGTCAGTGACGGTAAATACGCATTTTTTATAAGTATTTGAATGATTTTAGATTACCCCCCTCTTGTGATTATTTTTTTGTGGTGGTATCCCATTTGTTTACATTTTTGATCTCCAATTCGATTTCACACCTTACTTATCAGAGTTATCAGCATTTTGTTACCACCCCGCGTATTCAAAAATATCACAACCAACCTATTCTAACACCGGCCAATATCGAAAACGAAATCGTCAGTTCAAATCGCTTCCATAAAACGTCATAATTACATTGTCAATCATTAAGTAGTCAACCATGGCGATGTTGAAATTCCGTCTCCGTTTACCGTTGCCTCGGCAAGTCAGACGCGTCCATAACCGATGTAGGATCGGATCCCGGGATGTGGTGGGTTATGGACATAACGGGAGCTACAATTATAAGGACGACCCGCACTTCCCGTTCCCGGCGATAAGGTTTAAGGAGAACACTAGGGATATTGTGGTAAGGATTACAAGTTGTGGACTACGATCAAATAGAACATGGAACCCGCATGCCATACTGAATTGCCTTTCAAAAACGGTCCGGAAGTTTTTGTTGATAAGTGTCACCCCCTCTTCAATGCATCACGGTAATGAATTTAAGTATTCAACCTATTATAGGTATAAAAGCTTAAACCGCCATTTAAAAATAGTTGTGATTGGTCCATCAAAGTTTTGATTGGCTATATTCTATAAACGTTTGTCAAAGATGTTGCGCCGAAATATTATGCGCGGTATTGACAAATGTGCTATGTCCTGTCCATCTTGGCACAATTGAACAATAGGTTTTGGGGGCATTTTTAAGCTGGCGTTAGACGTCTATGTTATATATGGTCGCAGGTTGTGGACAATGCTCATTTTGTGTCAGTGCACATGGAAAGGACAAGGTACCTTTAAACCCCTAAAACCATGGTGTTTATAATAGGCTTCATGGGATGGGATGTGGGATGTATATTATGGGATTAGGACACATGAGGTACCTATATTTTGAGAGTCGTGGATAGGTACATTTCCAAGTGCACTGATACATTTTGAGGTTTAAAAACTCACTTAACCTTTAGACAGCTATTGACTGTTTTCAGCAATGGAAAGTTGTGCCCCTTTGTGCCATGTGCGCCAGGAACGCCATGTAACGCGGGGTCAGAGTCAAGCAAAAGTCATCTTAGAGAACTTTAGTTATACTTCGCTTAAAAGCGATCGCGGCGTCAGTGACACAAGATTCTTCAAGGCTTCGCTCCAAAAGTTGAGCCTCCAAAGTCTTTAGGACTCGACTGTGGTAGAGAATTGAAATTGATTATTTTAGGATGCGAGAGTCGTCTTTGCGGCGTTTGTGTCGTTAAGCTTCGAGATTTTAAGTATTTATTCTAAAGTATTTAAGCCTTGAAATGGGCGTTTATACCTTCGGCTTATGATTTATGATGGCCCTGTTTTGTTGTTTATAGAGCTATGCTCCACTTTCGCGCTTTCATACTTGTTACTTAGTTAGAACTTGACGAGAACGACTGCAAATAATAAACAGGGGACCATCATAAGATTCATAACTGCTCTCCCTTACTGGCACTCTCCTGCGACGTTCACCAGGTCATCAGTCCACCTTGTGAGCCTATCCACGCTGCGCGTTCCAGTACGTGACCGCCACAATGTGCGAGTGGTGCACTACCGGTCAATGTGGTAATGTTCGCGGGAGGCCTGTCCAGCAGTGGAAGTCTTTAGGCTGATGTGACAATGATGCTGATTATGACTGGTGCTCTCATTCTAGGCCCTCCGCCAGAAAGAGTGCGGCGATTGGAAGCAACTCTGCTGCGAAGAGAAGAAAGCTCTCTACCGTGCGTCCTTCTGCCAGACATTTGCGGAATTCCAACACCCAACGCACCACTGGAAAATCGTGATCGGCGCTGGGCTGTTCTTCTGCTCGTGGATGTTTTGGCACCAGATGATATACCGCCATTATAGTGAGTACACCTCGTGACATGAGTAGCCGTACCGTGTTGGCAACACAGATGTCATATATGCCATAAATCAAGCAAACGTATCTACTTAGCGTGTCAAATGAACTCAGTGAAATCCACTGAGTTGTCCGTCTTTAATCGCAGCTTGCAGCGTCAAATTTTGTAAGTTGAAGTGAACAAAAACATTAATAATGCCTCCTTAAGTAATATTAATTGCAACAACACAAAAAAATATGAATGGGTCAAACGCAAACCCATGTTCGGAGTCTTTCCGGTGGACAATCTAAAAGTTAAGGCCTATAAAGCTTGATTTTCTTATGAAAGCCTAATCTTCATTAAGACGTCCTCCTTTTCCATTGCTTTGTATGATAAAAATCATTACTACCTGTCCACAGGCTGTTAACTATCGACCACAGGAAAGAAAAAGTGCGTGTTCAGCTGAACTGTAGAGCCACTCTTTCCTGTGACCAATAGTAAGCAACTGGTAGGAGTGTAGTCGTGATTTTTATCATACAATTCAATAGGAAAGGAGTGCCTTTAAATGACAATAAGGGTTTAATAAGAAAATTAACTCTCATAGCCCTTAACTTTAAAATGTCCACCGGAAAGACTCGTAACATGATTTTAAGTTTGACCCGAATACTCAAGGGCCTGAGACATATTTAAAATCATAGGCAAGTAACAACTTCAGTTTAAAATCTGACACGCTCGGCCGCCATACAAATGAATGAACTTGTTTCTTCTATCCAAATCTAATTCTGTGCTTGGCAAGTATCGATAACGTTAGATTTTTCTCGATACGTAAAGCAAGCCACATCGCGCTAGCTCTAATATGTCAGTGCCAGGCTGCCAGCGTGATAGAATGCTTTACGTATCGAGTAAAACGTATCCCTTACTTTCCAACATGGTATGGCTACTGATTTCATAAAAAAATATCTGTGTGCATACGCTTTGCTTATATCTATTCGCTTTATTGTTTTAATTTGTTGAATACACCGTCTACAATCTTTCCGGTTCACGCCAGGTTGACTAGCTCCTGCTAGTATACTCGTTTAGTAGTGCTATACCCAGGAGGGCTATACCGTCCGTCCGCGTTTCCCTGGATTTGACCAAGTTTCGAGGCTGTCCGTGACGGATTTCTAATGTATCCTGGTTTTACAAATTTCGAGATAGCAGCGCTAACTGGTAGAGACCTTTAGTACCGTTTGGTAGCTATAGTTTCGTAACCAGAATCGAAATGGAAATAAAATCCCAATAGGTAACTGCCTTTAAATTGGGACTTATCATTACCGATTTGTAACCAGGTTTGTACCAAATCCGGCTACGAGATGGGACAGTTATTCTCATTCCATAGCTGGCTACCAGGCGGGAAACCATATTTCCCATTTGGCAGCCAGCTACCAAATCTGGCTAGCTGAAGGGGTAGAGATGTGTGCCTAAATAGACTTTTGAATGGGATATCCATTGTCCACAGTTGCTGAACCGAATTGGCCGGACTCATTCTCGCTGGAGTCTCAGATGGCGCAGCTGCGCCGAATGCTTGAGCTGCGAGTCCAGCCGATCGACGGGCTGTCCTCGCAGTGGGACTACGACAATGATTGCTGGAAGGTGAGTATACATATAAAAAAAATGACGCAAGACTTTAAAAATCAACAGAAACATACTCTGGAGCATTCCATGAAAACATGTCGTAAGCGACACCGTCTTTTCAATAATTTTGAACAATTAAATTAGTAAGCTGAGTTACGGTAAAATAATAACATATCAAGGCTTTAAGATTGACAGTGTTTCCTAGCAGGTAACATATTTTATTAGGGTACCTACCATAGCCACGACACGTAAGCGACAAAAAGTAGGTGATTTCATGGAATGCTCCCTCTACGTACAGGAGGTTTCCTACAACATAAATAATAAATTTAATAGTATACTGTATACATATACTCTACAAATTGAAAAATATTTGAGTTACCATCATCCAGGCTTCTTTTGAAACCGAGCTTTCAGATTCTTAATCAAACTGAGTATGTTTTAATTAATAACTCAATTATTTAACTTAACAGATAGAATTACGAAAGTTGGCACGAATGGATTGAGTAATTGACAGAAAGTGTCCATGTGTGGGTGTGGGTGTCAAAATGGTTGAAAAATCGTCCCATTCATTGTGATACTTTATTGGTGGCGACACAGAGGTCACTAATGTCATTAACCATGACTATTTTATTAACCGACTTCAAAAAAAGAAGGTTCTCATGCATGTTTTTATTATTGTTTCAGAAATAAGCTGCAAAGTGGAGTTCAGTGCGTTACTCGAATACTTATTTTTGAAAATATACGTTTCGGACCAATGTAAGAATTTTCCTTTATTTTGTAATAGTAGTTAGGTAAAATGATTGGTGGTTGGTGCGATAGTATGTCACCGCATGACGCGTAAATACAGCAGATATTACAAATAAAACTAAACCCGTGCTTTAACATCTTTTATGATTTATAACACTAAACAGCTTCCTGTTCTTCAATAATTTTGGATATTAACGTTTTAACACCTTTTTGATACAAAGGGTTATCCTTATGCACGTAAATCTTTTTAGTAGTCCCAGAATCTTTCATTAAAATTACTGCATTTTCTTCTGTATTTGCAATGTCATCCTTTCTTGGTAGCTTTTGTTTGACTTGGTATTGTTTTGAGTATCCAAACGGGTATTGAAATATTCGCGCCATATCTGTCTGATAATTTGCGTTGTTAGTTTTAGGTGTTCCTGTATATTCGCGAAGTATTTGAACTTTAGAAGTCTTAAGCCCTTTATTATTTTTGATCCATGGATTGTATCTAATATCAAAGTTAGTGTTGGTTTTAAGATCATTGTGCTTAATAAAGTAATCGTTTCGCGATGGTGCTGTTGTTTGAACTGTAGATATGACGTCTTTATTAATGTCATGTGGACTATAAAATGGGTAAAGCTTCGTAGACCTTGCTATAATTTGGTTAATAGGTACATAATTATCGTTTGTAGATTCTCTTTGTTCTGTCGACGAATCCTTCCAATATCCATCTGGGATCGCAACTGGTTTCGAAGTTGTTGTGACAAAAGGATACATGGCCTCCATTTTGGGGCCAGGGAACATATTTGGGTCACTAGGGTATTCTCTCAAGAAGGATTTGTTTGAAACATTTGCCATTTCATGGTCGTATTGCTCTATAGGCCCGTAAAGTACGTCATCTACGTTAAAGTTCTCTCGGTATACGTCCTTTAAAGCTTCCTCGAGATTTACTATTACCTCCCTTGAAGCGTTTTCAGTAATGTTCATCTGCTGGTTGGATGTGCTTCCAGAATTCTGTCAAAAGAAAAATTTAGTCATCATTATAACAAACAGTTATTGGGACCAACTGAAATTTTCTAATTACTTAATTTTTTTTAAACTATCTGCAAACAGGCTTCGGCAGGGCGCAAAAAACGCATAATAAATCAACAACAGGCTTCGTCTCATACACATCAGGAATTGGTATGCTAGCTGCATTATTGAAGCTGAGTAAGAGCTATAGGTACATTTTTGTCAAACCTTGTAACATGTTAATAATAAAATGATTGTAAATGCAATATGGATAAAATGCAATGTATCATTCTGTAGGTACAACAGCAAAAAAATTGCCAATTATTTGACTGATTAGTGATTACTGTATAGGTCGTCAACACTGTCTCTGTCTAGTTTATCCGATTGGATATATTAGACTCCTGAGTATCACAGTAAAACGTGATTTTACCCACTCTTGAGATACTACATTAGGGCATAATTTTAGGATCAGTTATAAACAATAAATTAAGTCAAAGGTTAACTGGAAGAATGCCAAAGACCGATATAGAAGTCTTGGTCCACAGAGCAATATAGACCTACGTGCGTAAAAAACAATTTCAGTTTTGACATTTTGTTGACTTGGCGTGTAAGTGACAGCTTTTGTATGACGTGGCGTCAAAAAGGTTAAAGGGATAAGTTCGCCTTTGTGGGTACACAAAAAGAAGAGACTCAACTCCTTGTAGCAGAAAGAAAGATTCTGCGCAAAATCCTGGGACCTGTTAAAAGAGACGACGGAACATGTAGGATCCGTAAAAACACAGAGATCCAGGAGCTGGTGGCCGAACCCAACGTCATTGGCGTAATAAAGTCACACAGACTTCGCTGGTTCGGTCACCTGCTCAGAATGGGAGAGGATCGTGCTGCCAAGAGAGCATACGTGGGCCGACCGACTGGCCGCCGCCCGGTCGGGCGACCCAGGTACCGCTGGGAGGACACAGTGGAGGCAGATCTGCGACATCTTCAAGTCAATAACTGGCAAGAAAATGCGCAGGAGAGGATGACGGATGGCGTGCTCTCGTTTCGGAGGCCTGAGCCAAATTAGTTAGTAGTTAGTTAGTTGTGGGTACATGCCTGTTGAAGTGTCTGAAAGACGTCATCGATCCAGTGGTCGTACAGCGCGAGTCGTGTGAAGACGGTCGGGGCGTCCGCGGCGCCGCAGGTCGGGGATCCGAAGCTGATGACCCCGACCACCACGTTGCCCACCAGTGCTGGGCCGCCGGCGTCGTGCTGGTGAATAGTGTCTTGTAAGCTTCCGTACAGCTCGCGTATACAGCCGATATGCGAGTACGAGCGGGATGGGAAAGTAGAAGAAACGCCGCGGCAGCTCATGGTAGGCACACTGAACGCCAAGAATGATTAATTATAAATAAATTACCAAGAGCTAGGAATTGCATTTGTAGTGGTGTTACTAAAAATGCGCTAGCGGTTCAATCAACGCAATCAAAATTTGTTAACTTACAGAATAGGACCTGGAGATAAGGTCCACCTTAACCTTTCCTATGCTTAGTAGCAGATCTGCTCCACTACAATACACCTTATCTGTATGTAGGGTATCTAATAATGTAAGTATGCAATCACGGGATTTGACATTATAAAATCCTGTGATTGCATTTATTTGAATCCCGCGATTGCATACTTACATTATTAGATACCCTACATACATATAAGGTGTATTGTAGTGGAGCAGATCTGCTACTAAGCATAGAAAAGGTTAAGGTGGACCTTATCTCCACCAAAATATGTACTATACGCCTTATGTATAATTATTTTGTGTCGGTTGAGGGGAAAATTTGTCATGGACGGCCCGCTTTATAGCATCTACTCAGGCCTTGGGCGGAAAACCATACGTGCAAAAGGGAGTTCCGATATCGGCCGCCTGTTCCAACTTACGGATTCGCTCGCTGGCGGTCTCCTTAGACCAATGTCGTGGTTAAGCCATTAGACCAGTGTGGTGGCCGGGCCTTTAGACCAATGTCGTGGCCGGACCTTTAGACGAATGTCGTGGCCAGGCCATTAGAATTAGACTTACGTTGCACGCTCCCCCGCCGCGGCCCACGAACCCGGCGCAGAAAGTCTTATCGGTAACGAAACCTCTGAAACATTTTATTATTTTACCACTTGGCAAATACGACTTGGCTACATTAGGGCTCATGCATAAATCATGCGAGGTTTTTTCGGCTACCTTTTGACACCCCCCTGTCCTGGTGATGTTTGGTGAGTTATTATATTATACACGTGAGGTCGCCTTGTACGTACCCTCCCCTCCCCTAACTTGATCTTTCGTGATTTTTTCTTGGACCCCCTCCCCCCCTATAGGACTTCGCGTGATTTATGCACAAGCCCTTACATGTATAAATTTCAAGTCATATTCAGATTTGAATGAAGATTTTGTTCTGTCACAATGCTCAGACCTCAAGTCAAAGGTGAACAGGCACCTTCTGGGCGAACTTGCTCCATTCGTAGGCCGCGTATCTGCCCTCGGATTGTCTTTGTATAGGCCATGAGTTAAGCCCATTTCAAATATTAAAATAAACTTCGAACGTAGGCATGGTAGATACTGTTAACCCAGACAAAGGGGAGAGGCTTAGCTACAGCAATAGTGATGTGATATAATTAGGTACCTTGTGTAAATGTACTGGCAGGAACTAAAGTCGTATAATTCAAGATGCGCCTCCGAAAGCGGTCTATCTTCTTCTCGCAGGTCTTTTTCGTCTATCTATATATCATACATTAGTAGTATAGCAATTACACGTAATACATATTTAGATTAAGAAGAATAACAGGGTGTGTAGCCAAGTCGGCAATCGCTAACGAAACGCTACCGTCTTTGTCAAGCTATAAAAAGGGTATTTCTCCGAGCGTTTCAATCGCTGCGACATCGGTGATCGGTGGCAGCCTTATCACACGAATTCCTTGAGAGATGTATGATTTTTTGGATATTTTGGTAGACGTAGTTGACAACTACCAAGATATCATTAAAAAAATGAGACAGCCACGGAAAAGGCGTAATAATGTTGCCAATTATTACGCCTTTTCCGTGGGTGTCTCAATTTTTTTGATATATTGGTAGTTGTCAACTAGGTATGTCTTCCAAAATATCGAAATATTGCGAGAAGTGCGAGGGTGTGTTTCCATACAAATGACACCTCGCTCGAGTCATTAACACATCCTCGCACATCTCTGGTGGAAACGCAGCCTTAGGAAAACCCAATTCATGTGACATTAAAAAAACTTAATTGAAGTCAGGTTCGTAACGACAATCAAGTACGATATGTTTTATCGGAATGTTTTTATAGTTTCGTCATATCTGTCCGCGGCATACCTATAGCTCAGTGGTCGTTAGTATTACAGCGTATCGTTAGGTCTTTGAAAAATAATAAGGGTCCCATAAGCATACCTGGGATAACTCGGGGCATTTATACGAAAGTGATGTAGCAAAATATTTTATCGACTAAAAATATATCGATGTTATTGTAAAAGACAACATCAAAATGCTATTCGACATAAATAAATATTAGGTACTTACTCTTCAATTAAAATAAAAAATAAGTTTAAACGGGTAGTTTAGTTACGCGTTTATTTTAAATTACTTTTCAAAATATACAATTAATTATTAAAATATCAATATTTAAATTGTAATTTTGATTAGAATGACATCTGCATACAAGAGGCCCGATATCAGATATGACATCGAACCTCTGTACTGTACCTAATCGATAATGTTCAATAAGCACATATTTTATTATAATTATATCGACATCTTTTTAATCGATATCAAACCCTATAACTTGCCCCCAGTTATCCCAGGTATGCCCATAAGACAATTTTTTCTCTAATCAATATCGCGACGAACTCGCTGCGCGCTCGTTTCGTTTTCAACACATTTGCAAATCGCAAGTGTGATACGGTCCTTATTTACAATTTAGTAATCATAGCGGCGAAATGATATATTTTGCTCTAAATATAAACTCACCCTTCTACGGCCCCACCCAAGTATGATGACGTCATCGACATGAGACGTCAAAACGCTCGCTGTTCTGTCATACTGAATTGCTGCCAGTTGCTGTTTTCTGGATACTAGTGCCTTCCAAATGCAATGTTTTATAAGTTAATTGCAAATAAACCGTTACGTCCTTACGAACAAATAAAACATGGAAGCCGCACGCCATATTAAATTGCCTTTTAAAAACGGTCCTGAATTTTGAAAGAAAGAAAGAAAGAAAAATAATTTATTCAGTGCGCTTAAAATACAAACATAGGTACAAACTATAACATATCATTAATTTTAAAGCGTCACTGAAAAGGTTTTCACTCAGCTTTATGTCAAGATACTTGTTAGGTACCTTAACGCTGGTCTTCCGTGAAAACCATTTCAAAGGAGCGCGTCAGTGCGTAAAAACTTAATTAAAATCTAACATTGAGATCACAATGGAAATAAAAGTTAAGGTACAATTAAAATGAAGCTAAACAGTTACATACAACGGAAATAAAAGTGATGGTACAATTAAAATGGAGCTAAAAAGTTACATACTGTGATGTTATAGGACATAGGTCATACGGTAACAGAAGAATGAATTATAGGCGATCAAAAATATACATAACTAGTAATAAGTACATATTTATCTGTCCAGTCTTTGATTAGATTTTTGCAAATATAAAATGTGTCTTTTGTATTTTACTTTAAAGGTATAAACAGATTGTGAATTTCTTATGGGCGGTGGTATGTTGTTCAAATTTTAGTTGACAAGTGTCAACCCCCTCACCCCTTCTACAAAACATCACGGAAATAAGTGTCAATATCAACCTATAAAAACTTAAACCACCATTTTAAAATAGTTGTGATTGGTCCATCAAAGTTTTGATTGGCTATATTCTATAAACATTTATCAAAGTTGTTGCGCCGAAATATGCGCGGTGTTACGAAAAGCGCTATGTCCTGATTGTCCTGCCCATCTTTGTGCCAAGAAGATTTTGAACAATTGGTTTTGGGGGCATTTTTGGCTTAGCGTTAGACGTCCATGTTATATATGGTCGCAGGTTACGTCATAATGGGAGCGAACACCATATACCATTTATTGCTAGTCTTAAATCTACACAATTAAAAATACAGGACTCCCAATGGTCACTTTTGCGATACACAGCTGATCAATCGTAATATCATAAGGGAATGGCGCATTCAACGAAAAGTCTACTTCGTCGGGAACGTGACGGCTATGACGGCTACCTTAGGAATATATGGAAAGTGTGAGAATTCTCTAATAATACAAACACCCAGTTATAAAATTAAGATACACCAAAAATTATATTCGTAACTATCTTAACCGTACGAGAACAGAAACAGCGTCACGTACCCGACATTCTTTTGGAATGCACCAAACCAAATAACATTATTAGATTATTTTACTTTCAAAATAATATGCACACTTAAAATATTTGACGTATTTCTAGCAACGCTTTTTGTAGCTCCTGGCGTAGGTACAGTCATGTCTAATAATATGTATACCTTTCGGAACGTATGTCAAAGGCATAAGGTTCAAAATCGTATACATATTATTAGAGCCGACCGTACCTAGGCAAAGGTCAAAAGCATCCCGATTTGCTACAGACAAGACAATTATTTTAGTACAATTCAATATTTTCAAAGCCGTACTTACACTGGCTTTGAAATTTTGGTTCAACTTTCATTATCATCATATCAGCCCAAAGACGTCCATTGCTGAATATAGGCCACCCCCAAAGATGGCCACAATGACCGGTCCTGATGTGCTACCCACCAGGGATCGGATAACGGTTTTTGCTCCATACAAAAGAACGGTTCGAATTCCGTTCTTTTTCGTTCTTCGGTTTATATATTTTTTTGTTAATGAAGTAATTGAAAAATATGATGTAAATAATTACATAAAATGTTGAATACTACACAAAGAGCGTAAAACATTTTAAAATATTGAGCTATATCGAGGGTTTTCTAAAAAACCGGTTCCGATCCCTGCCACCCACATCCAACTGTTTCCTGCGACCTTTACCAGGTCATCAGTCCACCTTGTGGGGGGCCTACCCAATCCTTCCGGTAGGTACGTGGCTGCCACTCGAGAACCTTTCCGCTTCAACGGCCAGCGGTTCTGTTCTACGCGCAATGTGCGCCGACCACTGCCACTTCAGTTTAGCGATTCGGAGAGCTATATCGGTTACTTTGGTTCTGCTGCGGTCTCATTTCTAATCCGGTTCAACTTTATTCACTTGTAAAATAATAGTGACAGCTGGGAGCTGGGGCTTCTTTATCCAAGGCTTATAACTTGTAATAAAAGTGGAAGTCTCTTTTTATCGCCGTTAATTACCTATATAAGGACTTCCGCTTGTATTACAAGTTACAAGCTTTTGATAAACAGAGGCTTGGGACCCGTTTCTCGAACGCTTTTGTAACTTGTAATACAACTCTTTTTATCGTCATTAATTAGATAAGGACTTCCGCTTGTATTACAAGTTACAACCTTTAGAGATATAGGCCCCTTATTTAATTAATACTTAGTGTTAAAAAGAGACTTTCACTTGTATTACAAGTTACAAGTGTTCGAGAAACGAGCCCAAGGACGTCCACTGGTAGGTATTACGAGTTACAAGCTTTCGCGAAATAACCGAAGGCAAGTAGGGGGATAGTAATTTTATACGTACTTTCCTCGTCCGTAGAATGACTAGGTTGTTGGCAAGAGAGGTCTTATCGAATTTCGGATGGAAGATGACGTCATCTATATTCACTAGATAGCCCATTTTGCTGACGTAGTCACTGGCTACGCGGATTTGTATGAGTACATCTGAATCTTCGCATCTGGATTAAACAAATAGGGATTAGTTAGGGTGAAAATGTTTTGTATTTCTTTTGTCTTTCTGTAAAGGAACTTATGATATTTGTCCTACCAAAGCCGAGTAAGTGATGAGCTAGCGACTATTTTCTCATCCAAGAAACGAACAAGATATAGATCTCGAGTCAGTGAAAGTGGCGGATATATTTGGTCGCTGGCTGTTCACGCTGCCAGCCAGTACATTTTCTAAGAGAATCCACTCGTTTGCGAACAAAAATGTCGTCGTTCGCTACTTGCTGCTCGTTCATCGCCGTTGGTGGGACAAGTGCTTGGTAATTAGAGAGTTAATCATTTTTAACACACTGCCACTGCCGTGACGTCTATTTACCACTGCAATGTCGTTTTACGCTGTTGAAATTGTTGAAAACAAGATTAAATAATTTAACGTCACGTGATCACGTAGGTAAATGGCAGAGGGTTAATGTCTTAATGTCGACGCCCTTTCTTAGTATCAAATAATTACCAACATAATTATCTTACCTTGTAGGCTGCACACACGAGGCCACCCGCCACATGCACGCTCGCCATGAGTGTGTGTGCTACACTCACCGCATGAGACACGAGGCCGCGCTGAGCGCCAGGCTCTCGTGCAGCAGCGAGCCCGCGCACACGAAGCGACCCGCCACATACACGCTCGCCATGAGTGTGTGTGCTACACTCACCGCATGAGACACGAGGCCGCGCTGAGCGCCAGGCTCTCGTGCAGCAGCGAGCCCGCGCACACGAAGCGACCCGCCACATGCACGCTCACCATGAGTGTGTGTGCTACACTCACCGCATGAGACAGGAGGCCGCGCAGAGCGCCAGGCTCTCGTGCAGCAGCGAGCCCGCGCACACGAAGCGACCCGCCACATGCACGCTCGCCATGAGTGTGTGTGCTACACTCACCGCATGAGACACGAGGCCGCGCTGAGCGCCAGGCTCTCGTGCAGCAGCGAGCCCGCGCACACGAAGCGACCCGCCACATGCACGCTCGCCATGAGTGTGTGTGCTACACTCACCGCATGAGACACGAGGCCGCGCTGAGCGCCAGGCTCTCGTGCAGCAGCGAGCCCGCGCACACGAAGCGACCCGCCACATGCACGCTCGCCATGAGTGTGTGTGCTACACTCACCGCATGAGACACGAGGCCGCGCTGAGCGCCAGGCTCTCGTGCAGCAGCGAGCCCGCGCACACGAAGCGACCCGCCACATGCACGCTCGCCATGAGTGTGTGTGCTACACTCACCGCATGAGACACGAGGCCGCGCTGAGCGCCAGGCTCTCGTGCAGCAGCGAGCCCGCGCACACGAAGCGACCCGCCACATGCACGCTCGCCATGAGTGTGTGTGCTACACTCACCGCATGAGACACGAGGCCGCGCTGAGCGCCAGGCTCTCGTGCAGCAGCGAGCCCGCGCACACGAAGCGACCCGCCACATGCACGCTCGCCATGAGTGTGTGTGCTACACTCACCGCATGAGACACGAGGCCGCGCTGAGCGCCAGGCTCTCGTGCAGCAGCGAGCCCGCGCACACGAAGCGACCCGCCACATGCACGCTCGCCATGAGTGTGTGTGCTACACTCACCGCATGAGACACGAGGCCGCGCTGAGCGCCAGGCTCTCGTGCAGCAGCGAGCCCGCGCACACGAAGCGACCCGCCACATGCACGCTCACCATGAACGGGTATCGCTCTATACTCGTACTGCTGCCCTCGAAAATACGGCGCCCTTCATTTTGCTTAAGCGTAGTGTCTAAATAAAAGAAACAAATTAATCATTGGTATTGGCTATATTATATGCATTATTGGGAGGGCTCGCTTAAGATTTAGGACCTAAACTGAATCGTTAGTAGATCGTGCTAGCGTTGAAAAGTTCTGGAATAAATCCCGTTTCTTTCCAAACAGCCCCCTGGCCTATGCTTTACAGTTACACCGGTACGCCATCCAGTGAGGTGACTAAGAGTAAGGCCCGAGTGTTGAGCGTCGAGTGGCGCGTCCAGCGGGGCGGGCGGCGACGCGTTAAGCGTCTAAGGAATTTCGACAGCGCGCACTCAGGCCACGCGCATACGTTTGCATTTGTTTAAAGGTGCATTCAGACCAAACGTGCATTCGCTATTCTAACCCCCTACTCTACGAAATTCGATCATTACACAAAACATGATTCGTTGATTTCGTAGAGTGGGGGATAAAAATAAAATAACTTTATTTTCCCTATAGATAGAATAGCGAATGCTCGTTTGGTCTGAATGCACCTTTATATGGACGCCCTGCTCGAGCGTCTACTCAGTCATAACGGATTTTGATGCGGTTTTTTTTATTAGATAGCTAGTAATACAAGATTCAAGTAGATTTATTACATGAGTGTGAATGGGCTTACAGTAGAAGATGCCCAGGATCGCGCAAAGTGGAGGAAATGTAGCAGGAAAGCGGACCCTGGCAAAGGCTGGGATAACGCTCGGTAGAAGAATAGGTACGTAGAGATTGAAGAAGGTTTGTGTTTCGTGACGACGGGGCGGGTCGCTAGTTTCTAATTTTATTTGTTTGTATGTACACTTACTTGACAATCTGAAAGCAGTTGTAGGCAGAGTTGTGATATTCAAGTTAAAATTTTTGGCTAAATTGACAAAGTCTTCTATTTCGCCCCCTGCACTCTTACTGTCATTCTGGTGACTTTCATGTTTCCCAACAATTTTCGTCTTTATCATTTCGTCAACAGCTTTGTTAATATTTGAAATGTAATAAGCAGTTTTATAGCTAATTTCCGTTTTGGCTATATCGCAAATTTCTTTGTATATTTTATGGTTGTTCCGAAGCGCGCCTTGTATGATAGCGTGCCAGGACGCGTAATCTTCTACTTTTTTGGATTTTGAGAAGTTTTGGTTGATTTTCAAGGCAATCAACAAGTCATCAAGAATGTCTAGTAATTTGTCATTCGTTTGGTGAACAATGGCAGTGTCTGTGTCCGAAACAGCGATTTTCAAGAAAACTACGAAAATGATCACTTCGAATTTAGTCATATTTTGTAATTTGTAAGTCAAAAATGTAAATGATTTTAACTAGGTTCGTCTAGGAATAATTTAAGTGCCAATGAAATAAACAAGTTTTGCAACTGAAATTGTTCTTTCACAACCTACTATTTGTCATAAACACTTGTATACCTATTTCAATAAACTGAAATATAATTTTATTTAATAATGTAAGTTACGATTACTATTGGTAGGTAGATATAACGTGTATATACCTGCCAATAGGGATGATGACTGTAGTTACAATAAACTATTTTCCTAACTAGTGCGGAAAAGTGAACTTTGCGCAAATGCGTAAATTTCTCCTTTTAAGGCACTTGTTATTGAAAAAAGTCACGTGTAAAAACCTCTTTAACTCGGGTGATTGTCGCCCTCGTTTCACTCGGGCTTCAACTTTCACCCTCGTCGAAAAAATATTTTTTAGGCTCTAGTGCGAGAAGTGTGTCATTTTACGTCAGGTCCAAAACTTCGGAGGGCCATCTGTACTAAAAAACGTCGTACGAGACACGCGCAAAAACGAAATTCGAAACTAGTGTTTTAAATCGACACGAGTTACGAATTTTTGCACGTGTCTCGTCTTTCGCACTTGTGACGTAATGTACTATTTCGCACTTGCATCGAAATGTATTATAACATAACATTATGCACCTGCACGACATAATACGCGAAGATTAATTAATATTACTAAAACGTGGTTTGCAGTAATTTTTGTACAAAACTTCTATTTGATAAATTGAAAAGAAGCTAAAAGAGTAGGGTCATTTGGCAGTACTCAAACGTGACGTCACTTTTGAGTATTTCATATAAAAGCGTTTCATATATAGTGGTGATCGTTTTGACAGTTCGAAAAAAGATGCTGATTTGACTTGCCAGTCATCATGCGTATTACCATACCTTCTTATCGACAAGTTTTTTCTTCCCCCGTCTTGTGCTTTTATCGTGTTGTGCATCTCTTTCACACTAACGTAGCTACCTATATCATAGAACGGGACAGCGACGACGTCAAACGATAAACACCGGACATCATAAGTTTTCAGAAATCGCTTGATGACGCTGCTTTTATCGTGCTATGCATCACTTTCGCATTTAACAAATTGGAACTTGACAGCAACGACACCAGACGATAAAATCGGAACCATCATTAAACCCACCGCATTCTTTTTCTTCACTTTTTTTTGTTGTAATATTGAATGAAAAATATTGGATTATGTAAATGCACTTCATGGTCCTACTATAACGTGTTTTTTTTTCCAAACTACAATTTATGTACATAGATTAAATCTAACTAATCTATTTAACCTAACCTATGTCTAAGATTGGCCCTTGTGGCATTGTACCGAGGATGCTGGCGGCATTTCCTCGCTGTATCGCAATACTGATGCGTTCTGTGAGGAAGTCGCCAGCTCTTCGGTCTTTAGTTACGTCAACCAGACGTTTCGCGATCTCAGCAAACAATTTGCGTGCGCTGGGGCCCCATGAACCTAACCTAAAACGTGTTAGTATATTTTTAGTACTTATTTGTGATAATATTTTCGAGTTTGACTGTACTAGGGTACGTAGTCGTTTTCAGACAGACCATTACGATCAATTTACTAATACTATGTGGTCTGTGAATACATTGCTGGCCGAGTAGGCGTAATGTTTTCAAGGCGCCAATCTAATGCCGCAAAGGGGTGTAAAACGTATAATGAAAGAGTTATATGATTGGAATCACAATTTATTATCTTACAGAGATAGTTCTTATTATACATTTGTCTACTCTACCCAAGTCGGTCCATAGCACCACGCCAACTGAAACAAAAACGTCAATATAGTATTCTGTAATAGCGATGCGCGAAATGTGTCACTCAAAAGAAAAGAGTGATATTTATCATTTGGACACCGTGAAGTAGTTCACTCTTTTAGTTCAATAGTTCAGCTTAGTTCAGTGGCTCAGCAGATCAGTTTGTAACAGTAGTACTACGATGGAGTGATACGAGTCTAGCGAGTCTATCTCTTTTGCGCGGATTTATTGAGTTGAATATGGAACTTGATTATGATTTCTTTGTATGAAATAAATAAAGTACTTAATGTTTTGTGATGAATGAAAGGATAAATGTGGAGGGATCAATGGATGGAAGTGGGCTAAATGTGGAGTGGACTAGAACATTCTTATTTTTTTATAATTGGGAATTTAGGTACACCTACAAGTTTATTAAAACGTAGGTAAGATACTGGCAAAAAAAATTCTACTTAACCATAATTGTGTCATTCTCACTCTCAAAAATAATTGGAGAATATAATTTACAGAAATAATTGTCTATCCCATTTCCACAAAGAATACCAGAAAAAAAGTTACCAAGAAGCGCGTACTGATAAATTAGTAATAATAACTACATTGTGTAGTGAAGTCGATGTACTACATATTTAACTTTATGTTGTGAGCAAGTAATGTGCTTTAAGTACAGATTTATTATCAACTATGGCATGATAACTAAATCGCTCGCACTTAGAGCTAATGGAATTGATCTGAGACCCTACCGCGAACCACGAACAAAGAGTTGCCTCTCTGTCACACTTACGTACAAATTCACAAGTGCGAGAGGGAGGGAACACTGTGCTCAAGGTTCGCGGTAGGGCCTCTGCACCTTGGCAACGCTGTTGGCGCCAAAAGCTTTCGTGGCCCTCCGGCCGCGCTCGGCAATAATCGGGGCGACCGCGACACGGCGTCCTTATCACTCTCAAAACAACGGAGTAGCTAAACGAACTGCTGAAGTAATGAACTACGTGAATGCAAGTTGAACGATTGAATGAAAGAGAGAAAACAAGTGAAGTACTTCATTTGAATCTCTCATTCGCGAACTACCCATGTCTATTCTGTAAAGAAATTAAATGAAAAATCTCGATTTCATCTGACAGTACCGAAAAATGACTTTTTCATCACACTTGCTGCCTAAGCGCGCCATTGTTTGCGGTAGTAATAGAAAAGTGATATTCCCTAGGGAGTACCTAATAGAAATGTCAGTACGTCTGACGGTACGGGGGCACTGATCAGACTGAGACTAGGCATACATAAGTCCAGTGTCAGGGAGGGGAACATTTATATCAACTTACTTAAGTACTTTATCAAAAACACATTAATAATATCGTAATGCCTCGTAATGCAAACCGTGGATTTATGTTTTTCTCAATTTTTCATACACTCCTCTCCTCATATATGGCAGAAAAAATATAGAAATGAGTTACCTCGAGTGCAAGTTTACTTCCAGCGGTTGTTCTCGTAGTCCCACTTGGAGGCGAGTCCGTCCACGGGGTTGATCTTGAGGTCTAACATGCGCTTGAGTTGGGCCTTCTGCTTCTCGTCGCTGAACGAGTCGGGCAGCGGGCTGTATACTGTAACAAGTTACAATTATTTTTAGTTCGACTCTTACAAATGTAGACCTACTTTAAAAACGTACTTTATTTTGAAATACACAATGGACTAACTAAAATAAAAACAAAAACTATACTATGCTAAACTAAGCCTACCTTAAGGACTATGGGGACCTAAACTATATGTACAAATGTCTCCCACATTGCTGTCACTGGGCAAAGTGCCCATAAGGCTGGCTGCGTTGCCTCGTTGAATGGCAAAGCCAATTCGTTGGGCGAGGAACGAGCCAGCTCTAGGTTCACCCGAGGACCGGATGAGCAAATAACTTAATTTTTTTAAAAGTTTTATTGCTTCCGGTCCCCAGGGGCCAAGGGTCTCCACTGCGAACGGCGCAAATATGTAGCTGTCACTTTTAAAACTAACATTGGAATATCATCATCATCATGAATATTAGCGACGTTATCGACCGAGCCATCGAGTACCGACTGCAATCCAAAACAAGATGGCTGCTCCTCCTTTTGCCATTAAGACGTGATGCGACCATATTTCCAGACTGAGAAAGAGGCCAAAATAAAGCCCCAGCCGACGATTCCCTTCCTCCGGTGGGCTTAAAACATTAGTCTACCAGAAGTGTATTACACTCACCAAAGAGCTTCATGCCCAATGCCCATGTAGATCCAGACGGAGAATGAGGGCAGAATAAAGCCCCAGCTGACAAATCCCTTCCTCCGATGGGCTCTTAAAACATTAGTCTATCAGAAGTGTATTACACTCACCAAAGAGCTCCATGCCCATGTAGATCCAGACGGAGAATTAGGCCAGAATAAGGTTTCAGACGACGATTCTCTTCCACTCTTTTTGTCAGCCTCCGTAGCCTAGTTGGTAGTGACCCTGCCTACGAAGTTTCGAATCCCGGCGACGGCATTATTTCTTTATTTATTTATCACAAATATCTGTTCCTTGGTCTTGGCTGTCTATGTATTTAAGTATCCAATATGTGTCTATCTATTATATATATCGTCGCCTGGTACCCACATCACAAGCATTAGTCTACCAGAAGTGTATTTCTACTCACCAAAGAGCTTCATGCCCATGTAGATCCAGACGGAGAATGAGGCCAAAATCAGGCCCCAGCCGACGATTCCCTTCCACTCTCCGGTGGGGGCCTTGAATTCGGCGAAGGTCTGGCAGAAGGAAGCACGGTACAGCGCTTTCTTCTCTTCTATCGTGAGTTTCTTCCAGTCACCCTTTTCCTTCTCGCGGAGGACCTGTTGTGGATAATGTATGATAGTTAGTTTTATTGGAAACTAGTTTATCCGATTATCATTGAAAAACAGCGAGGTTACCATGATGTACTAATGCGATTAAGTTTAGGTCGAGAGAAAGGAACAAGGCTACACGAGTTTTATATATCTGTCAGTTTCCTTGAACCTAAACTGAATTTCATTAGTATGTCATGGTGAACTGAGAAATGTGGCACTATTTTTAGTCTTTATTGGGTGTTAGAAAAGTCAAGAACATTCATAATACAATAAAGTACCTAACCTACATCTACAGGGTGAACGATATGAAGTACCTATTACCAAGTAGATTTTATAAGTCCGGTGTCAAAGTAATGGCGGCTTATTATCGGAAATATGTTTTGGACACCGCATTGAACTCTTAGGCACGCAAACCTTTGGGTTGTAGACCGCAAACATAAGAACGAGACTTAGCTTGGGCTTATAAAGCATGTAAATTTCACGTGTAATTTCTCCAGTACAGTGAGTTTCGGACTCTTTGTCTGGTCTATTTTGAAGAGAAAGGTGAGAGCAATTAAACAATGAAGAAAGCGATCGTATTTCACTGGCACATACCACTACCACTGGATCACAAACGTGCTGCGAGCAAATATTTTTTTACTATTTGAAGACCATAGTCAAGACAAAAAGTGATGGTTTATTGACTAAAAGTAAAATTAATCACAAAATGTAATATTTTTTCTTTTGTTTTTTCTAACTTATAGTAATAAATTGTTGCAAAAGACTTTTGAAATTTGTAACACTTCATGGGCATTTCTCAGAGCGTAAACGGACAACTCATTCATCTGGTCACGTTTTTTGGAAGTACGACGGCTTTTAGAAGCATGGCTGGTAGGAGTACAGTTTTTTCGGTCACATATGCGTGTCACCGGCGTCGAACGTGTTAAAAAAAGGCATACCTTAATGTCGGGTGTGTCCGGGCGGAAGCGGACAGCGGGCAGGGGGAAATCCGGCCTGTCTACGTAGTTGGGTTGTCCGTTGAAGCCGTAGCCTACCCACTCCCGGCTGCCAATCTGTAGACAAGTACATATTGACTTTTGACCATCTTTGTTTTGTTTACATATCAAAAAGTCAAATGACAAGCAAAACTCACTATCAAAACTGTCACTACTCTTAACAACCTCGTATGTCAGTATTGAATTAACACTGAGATACAAGCTTCAATTCGAGTAGGTGTTTGTTACTTAGTTACGTTGAGTTGGTGTGAGTGTAGTATAAACACTCAGCCTTTTAGTGCACTTCGTTTTGAGATGATCTGTTTCTAAAACAAAAGCTTGCAAACTTTAGCAGGCATAGGTAGTGCATTACATTACACTAAAATAATAACAGAAAAAGTAGAATTGAGGAAATAAAGCTGCTATTTGCTATAAAGTTCCATAAAAAAATGTTCTTCTCCTTAAAAATATTTATTAATCGAGTAGTTTCCAAATCGTCTCTGCCTTACAAAGGAATAAAGGACACACTACATCAAAGAATGTTGCCAAACGTTGGGGCCTGCTCTGTATAGTTTAACATAATTTTGCATAAAACCAGCGTGACTCAGGTGACCGTAAAATCATGGCAACAACAGACAGAAAAAAAGTTTATTCACCCTTATAAACACTTAAATTATGAGTATTATGACTCTTTTCCGATAAACGGTGGGGTCGGCGTGTTCTCGAGTGGCGACCACGCACTGGACAGCGCAGCGTAGGAAGGCCCCCCACAAGATGGAGCGACGACCTGGTAAAGGTTGCGGGTGTCCAATGGATGCGGACAGCTCACGACCGATCTTTGTGGAACTCTCTGGTGTAGGCCTATGTCCAGCAGAGGACGTCAATTGGCTGATGATGATGACTCTTTTTAAACGGTTTTATTTAGCTTATTTACTTTCAGCTTCTAAGCTAAATGATACATGAATATGCTAAATGATAATGATATAATAATCAAACACCGGTTTCGCGGGGCCAAAAATGTACCAGTTGTTGTTGTTGTTGACGTCCTAAGGCACCCCAGAGGTGCAAAGGGCCTTCACAAGATCGCGCCACGCCTCTCTGTCCTCAGCAACACTCTTAGCCTCTCTCCAGCTTAGGCCAACCGTACGGAGCTCGTTTAAGATGGATCGCTCGCTGGATGGATGGCTCGTTTAAGATCGTTTAAGATGCAAAATGTACCAGTGCTAGTGATTAATTAAATATCGACTTAGTTTATCGATATCCATAAAAATATTTTTTTACCATCATTATCATAACTTAAGTAATGGTTAAGTTGGAATACGTTTAACTATGTGCAAACCTCTTTCATTCATACTTATCGCAACTATAAGCAACCGATATCTGATATTGACTCTGTCGAGTCACTTTTGACAACCATTGAATCGTTGAATAATTCATCTAGTACCTACAACAATATTATTTTGCATTCCGATCAATTAAATCTACCTTTTTGTTTCTTAAGGCGGCTAAAAATGCCACGCAAGAAAAAAGTATCAGAAAAAGAAATAGAACTGAGTCATAAAACGGAAATTCATCAAAACTATAAATTGTTTGAATTTGCTCCAATTAATACAGTTGACCTAGAAAGGTCGTTTAGTTGGCTAAAATGGATATTGTCACCCAGGCGACGAAGATTAAAGTCTGAAAATGTAGAAAAAATGTTGATTGTATATTATGAAAATTATATAATAATAATCAGATTGTTAACACCGAGTACTTGCACAGACACAACCTCGTAGCCAGGATTATACACCAGCAGCTTGCTCTTCAATACGGCCTTGTGGGCTTCGAAGTGCCGTACTATAAGTACACACCTGCGGCAGTTCTCGAAAATGGTCGTGCCACGCTCTATTGGGATCGATCTATCATCACGGACAGGACTATTGTAGCCAATAAGCCTGATATCGTGCTGATAGATCGATCCCAACGCCGGGCAATGCTCATCGACATCACCATCCCCCATGACGAGAACCTCGTGAAGGCCGAGAAGGACAAAGCCAGTAAGTACCTTGACTTGGCTCACGAGGTAACCGACATGTGGGAGGTTGATTCGGCGATCATTGTACCGATAGTTGTTTCCGCGAACGGTCTCATAGCGAAGAGTCTCGATCAACACCTCAAGAGACTCTCGCTAGGTGGTTGGGTCAAGGGTCAGATGCAGAAGGCGGTAATCCTGGACATGGCGCGCATAGTCCGGCGGTTCCTCTCCCTGCAGCCCTAACCACCGGCAGCTTGGGCCCGCCCCGTTGCCGGCGGCACCCTAGGTTAGGTTTTTTATAAAGTATTTATGTGTTTTGTATTGTTTTTGTATGTTGTATTATATTTTAATTTTATAAATATTGTTATAAAAAGCCTAACCTAAGAGATATGAGTAATAAAGTGTATAATAATAATAATAAACGTTTATTTTCAATGCCAGTTATAAATAATAATAATACAGTTCTATCAGACTCCAAACTAGGCTGAGCCTGTATGTTGGAAATCTGCGAGAGCGATTGACATTTGCAATTTGAAATTTAAAAAAGCAGAATCTTAGCGTTTAATGAAAATAATACTAACTTAACCCATTCAATGCCGAAGACGCGAATTCGCGTCCTATGTATGCGTAAACGTGATGCCGAGGACGCAAATTCGCGTCCTCGAGTTATTTCTTTTTTTTTGCTAGAAATCAACTGTACTTAAAAGCTGATACCAAAATGTTATTTTATTTATGGAGGATAATATTATACCGTCGCTGGTTTCTGGATTCAATGCATTTGTAATTTTCATAATTCTTATCTCGGATGCCGAAGACGCGAATTCGCGTCCTGTGTATGCGTAAACAAGATGCCGAGGACGCGAATTAGCGTCCTTCAAGTGTGAAATAACCTAATGCCGCAGACGCGAATTCGCGTCCTTGAAGTGTGATAATATAACCTAATGCCGCGGACGCGAATTCGCGTCCATTGAAATGTTAACGTGATGCCGTGGACGCGAATTCGCGTCGTCGCGTAGAAGGCGGCGGCGCTGCGTGATAATTAAAAATATGGGGCGTCAGCAATGAATGGGTTAAAAGCTGATACCAAAATGTTATTTTATTTATTGAGGATAATATTATACCGTCGCTGGTTTCTGGATTCAATGCATTTGTAATTTTCATAATTCTTATCTCGGATGCCGAAGACGCGAATTCGCGTCCTGTGTATGCGTAAACAAGATGCCGAGGACGCGAATTAGCGTCCTTCAAGTGTGAAATTACCTAATGCCGCAGACGCGAATTCGCGTCCTTGAAGTGTGATAATATAACCTAATGCCGCGGACGCGAATTCGCGTCCATTGAAATGTTAACGTGATGCCGTGGACGCGAATTCGCGTCGTCGCGTAGAAGGCGGCGGCGCTGCGTGATAATTAAAAATATGGGGCGTCAGCAATGAATGGGTTAATTGAATAATACTAACTATGATCTCATCAAAATAATCTAATTGAATCTAACATAATCTAATTACTAATTTTGTTCGTATACAGGTGTGTATATGTGTGTCGTGTATGTGTGTGTGTGTGTATGTGTGTGTATATGTAGATGAAAGAAGAGGGGGGGGGGATATACTTTATTTATTGTACCTTTATCAAGCCTGGGTAACCAAATTTTCAGTATCAGCATACGATAGAGTGTAAAGCCATTTCGTTATCTTATTTTTCAAATTTGAAGCTGTTAGATCTTTGATATCGAAGACCTTGCAAATACTGTTGTAGGTGTAGGCGTGTATTAAATATTAAAGATAGTTAATTCCTCAAAAAGTTTATTTTTGTGTATTTAGTTTCCTTCTTCATTCAAATTCTTGAAATTACACAACGGTTGTACGACATTTTTATCGATATCAAATAATAAAATTAGTTTAATGTGTCCTCGCACTATTAAACGTCAGTACAGATTTGTCCCCGCGAAACCGGTGTTTGATAATAATACATGAAGTGACACAATCTACTATTTTTACCTTGGACAGCTCACTCATGGCGCGGGTGCCAGCAGGAACGCGGACTGCATCTAGCAGCGCACGGCGCATCAGGTATTGGGCCATACTGGAAAATTGTATCAGTTCAGTTTTAACTAACTTTATTCTCAGAAAAAACTGGCTAAGAGCTCACTCACTCTTTGTTATTGTGGTTACGCACAGCTCAGCTGGTCCAGATGTCATTCTTAACCTTTTTGATGCCGTGACAAATACCAAAGCTGTGACCCAGACACCACATCAAGGGACCGGAACTGGTATTTTCTCCATACAAAAGAATGGTTCTTTTTCGTTCTTCGGTAAATAAATTCTAAGTTATTGGAGTAATTTAAACATGCGATGTTGTAAATAACATAAAATATAGAGTACTACATAAAAGATGAAAAACATTTTAAAACATTGGGCTATTTCGTGGTTATCATCATACCTGGGATAACTGTGGGCAAGTTATAGGGATTTGATATCGATTAAAAGATGTCGATATAATTATAATAAAAGATGTGCTTATTGAACATTCTCGATTACAGTACAGAGGTTCGATATCATATCTGATATCGGGTCTCTTCAGAGAGTAAAGTATGCAGATGTCATTTTAATCAAAATGACAATTTAAATATTGATATTTTAATGTTAATTGTATATTTTGAAAACTATTTTAAAATTATCGCGTAACTACCCGTTTAAATTTATTTTTAATTTTAATTGAAGAGTAAGTACCTAATATTTATTTATGCCGAATAATATTTTGATGTTGTCATTCACAGTAACATCGATATATTTTTAGTCGATAAAATATTTAGCTACATCACTTTCGTATAAATGCACCGAGTTATCCCAGGTATGGTTATCATAAAATACCGGTTCTGGTCCCTGGCCACATCAACAAAATGTCAAAACTGAAACTGAATTTTACGCACATGCGAGTAGGTCTATATTGCTCTGTGGTCTAAGACTTATATACAATATCGTTCTTTGGTGTAGAATCTGTGGTGCCAATATATCAAATATATCAGTCACTAGCGTCCAAAAGGTTAATAAAGTACATAGGAATAAAAGTATGTGCCAAATCATAACAATTGATGTTCCTGTTACAATGAAATAAGGAAAATTGAGATTACCTATTTTATATTGAGATTGTTTATTGATTCTTTTTTATCTTTAGTTTTTATAAAAAATGTTAGCATTAGACCATTTCTAAGTAGTAAGCCTACGGGCTTACCTATGGGGCTTCAAGGTTTCTCCAAAAATAGGAAGTTTTATAACCTCACATATTTTCTGCGGTTACTATTCATGAAATAAAACTATTGCCCACTACTGTGTGCAAAGTGTTTCAAACATCAGGATGTAATTAAAGTCTCTGCTCTGGTTTGTTTCTGGAGCAGAGACTGTCCATCGCGATTCAGCACGGAAACACTGCAAGTGTGATGGACACCTTTGCGTCGGGAACCAATAGGAGCAGTTAAGATAGTATGTTTTTTAAGTATAATTTTAATTAAGTTGATAGGTATTTTAAAAACTTATTTATTGTTTAAGATTTAGTTTGTAGTCAGTATTATTCTTAAGTAGTTTTTGTTTTCAATTAATCTAGGTATGTTTAATACAAGTAAATAAATGTTACATGAAACAAAAAATACATAAATATATCCAATATAATCTCCATTACAATAGTTTTATATCATAGTCCTCTCTCATTGTATATTAACAGTGACTAAATTGCATTATTTCATGTTGTCGGAATTGCATATTTTATTGCTACAGTAATCTTAGGAGTGATTGAAGGACACAACTTCGTAGTTTTGTTAGTGTAAAAAACATTTAAGCAAAAGTAAAGAAAAATTATAATCTGCTGTTTCTCCATTTAAAAAAGTCATCTTGTGTTGTTGTAACTTTAATATTTAACTATTAATATAAACAATGCAATCTATCTTAATTATTCTTATTAGTTTCTCAACAGTTAAATGAATTACAATCTATATGACTTTGAGACGACAAATGAGGAAAAAACTTGAAAATAATAGGGGAATAATAATAGATTTTTATGTAAGTTATAGCATCACTACTGGTTACAGTATATGTTTTTTTTACAATATAAATGGACTTGCACACCTATTTAGTAGGTTATAGATAATTATTTACCAGATGATAAGGTTACGTTATGACAATCGATAGCACGAGTTACATAACGGGAAATAATGAAAAATCTGTGTTTTAAACGACCTAATTATAAGAAATTGATTATGCAATTGCTTAATATGTTGTTTAATTGGTCTTCAAAACAAGAGAATATCACCAATAGCAAAAAATAGATGAAATTCCAAATTTAAATCGGCACTCGTCGATTGTCAAATTTAGTTACGTACTTACCTTTGCAGAACAAGTATTTACTTCTAAACTATAAAACAAATACCACACTCACATAGCTAAAGAAAATAGTGCAAATAAATCTGAAATATTACCTGGAAAATCTAGTTTCTTTTCACGTGAAATATTTTATCACCACCCAATATGACTGAAAAACTCCAGTGACATCTGACGGATATTTTGTGAAGCAGAGGCGTTTCGTTTCACGCATAACTATCGTATATATCGTCTGGTAGAGTCGGGTGCACATATTTTATCCACTGTTCACTAGAATAAATAAATTAACACTTTCGCTGACAGTGAAAGAGTTAAGCTGCGTTAACCATACAAGCACCCCGCCTGTCGACGTAGTGTCACCGAAAGCGTTAATAAAATTATTAAATAAAAAGGTTTTCCGCAAAATGTTGGTACACAATCGGCTAAAAAGGCTTCTGACCTGTATAACCTTTGTAGTTCTCGACCGACTAGTAGACGGTAAAAGTGATTAGATTTTTTGGTTTGCTGAACCAGCCACCATTCACCGACGGTAGAATTTACAAGGTCCCAGTGTTTTTAGACATTGGTTAATGTAGGCCCGTCAATGAGAGCCAGCTGTACAACGGAATGAGATTTCTTTACTGAATAATTATGTAGTTTTACCGCATCTTTTAGCTTACCTTACATTGGGAAAGCCGTTCCTCACTCATGAGCAAATACCGGCGTGCAGCACCGAGTGCCACCACACTCGCATAGATTTTACACAGCACAATTTGTGTTTTACAGTTACTCTTTGCCTTCTCGCGACTACCCGTCCCTTTTTAACAAAGAAAACCGGCCAAGTGCGAGTCGGACTCGCGCGCGAAGGGTTCCGTACCATTATCAATTTATTACTTAAAAAATACAGTTAAATCAACCTACCTCAAAAACTATAGGAGATAATTTAATCAAACCAAAAATCGTTGATAGAGTTTATTAATGTGCATAACATATATTTTTTTTAGAATTTTATATCCCGTAGTTTAAAAAATAGAGGGGGGGGGGGACACATTTTTCAGACTTTGAGAGCTGATATCTCGAAAACGATTTGCTTAAACAAAAATGAGATGTATAAACCTTCATATCATTTTCAAAGACCTTTCGATTAATACCCCACACGCTTATATACAACTAAATAAAATTTTCTATCCCTCAGTTACATGTATGGAGGGCCCCCACCCCAATGTTTTTTTTTACAATTTAGTATCATAATCCTGTAGCGGTTCATACAATACATATCCTTACCAAATTTCGCTACTGTAGCATTTATAGTTTCCGAGTAAATCGACTGTGACAGACGGACAGACGGACATGACGAATCTATAAGGGTTCCGTTTTTGCCATTTTGGCTACGGAACCCTAAAAAGAGACGGATAACCGCGAATAAGATGTGCTAAGGTCGCTGAATTGTAAGACAATGATGATTACAAATTATGAATTTCGAGTTTATGTCTCTGTCACTCATACGAAGGCATGATTACAGTGACAGAGACAAATGCTTTAAATTTGCAGATTTCGAAGATCGCACTAGGGTCGCTGTTCGCAGCCGTGTGACACAAGAGTTAAATAAAGAAAATATCCTACATTATTCATATACGTCTCCTAACTTAACAATTCGGTCTTATCAATATGTCTATCAGAGCGAAAGGGACAAAGAATACTTAGCGGCTTGCTAAGTTAGGAGACGATTATGAATAAGGGGGATAATCTGTAATCAGACAAACTAATAAATGCTATACATTTTACCCCAAAGTTTTATTAACTACAGTGTTCATGACATTTGCAAAGATTTCATATATCTCACTTTGTTTAAATAAGTGGGGACCAAGCGATTTATTTAATTTAAACGGTGAATCATCAATACTTAAACCTTCGTCGCTGGATTTAGCTCTTGGCTGGGGGTTCTTTTCGTTGTCCGACAGATATAGGAAAGTTAAAACAGTGCCAGCATCGTCTGTTGTGATTGTCTTTTTGACTGTATTCATATTTTTGACGTCATTACGTAATGGACTAATATTGGTATAATTGTGTTCCTCGCTTTGTGGGACCTCATTACTTATTTCTAGCTGTTCTATCAATTTTTGGATTTCTTGTTTTACAATATCGTCTGCGATTTCGTCTTGATTTTCAAGCTGTTCGCCATGGCGACCGATTACGTCTTTTGGAGTAGAATCATTTTCAACCAAATTGTTTTCGTCAACATCTTCTAATTTCTTATCAACATTTTGCTGTTGATCTATATTTTGCACATCTTCGTATTTGTCATCGTTTACGTTCGTTTGATCATCATCATCGTTTTGATTAGAATGTTCAACTTGCATAGGATCATGACTCACAAATGAATTAGATGGTGTATGTTCCTGCTGTTCAGTTTGCTTGCTTGCATCTTTTGGTAAATTCATATCTCCTAATTTAGAATTAAATGCGGTGGGAATACGATGTTTTTTCGTTACAGTTGTATACTCGTCTCCGTCGCTTAAATCCTGTTTTGTATCTAATCTTGCCATATCAAAGTTTTCTTCTTGCCCTGTTTCCATTGACAAAGGATCTTCCGGATGAACACTACTTAACCGGTTTACTGATTTCTTCGCTGCGATAGCGACTTCCGAAAGGTCTATACCTAAATCTAATTTATAATTGACAGATGGTTTCATTTCCTTCTCAGATGCATCTGTATCTATCTGTTGAGTTTCTTTTGACACTGATTGTTTTGTTTCAACAGATTCTATATCTGTATTTTTCATTTCTCTTGCTACGGACTGTTTTGTTTCAATTGATTCTTTATCTGTATGTCGTGTTTCTTTTGCTACTATTTGTTTTCTTTCAACAGATTCTTTGTCTGCGTTTTGGGCTTCTGCTGATATTGATTGTTCTACGTCAAAATTAACTATCTTGGTTGCGCGATCAGTTTCACTACTGCCTCTCTCATAGTTTTCACCTATAGTTCTACCCAAGGTTTCGTCTGTGTCACTGTCTGCTTTTATTTCTTTCGGTATGTCATGCTCTGATTCAGGATCCTGGGTTAAATCAATTTTTTCCAATCTTATTGGTGTTTTTACTTGATAACTTACTTCAGGGTCAAGGTCTTCAGTTGGCAGATTATTTCTTTTTTTGACTGTTTCTGTAATACTATTGATTATTTTTTCACCTTCTTTGTTTTCTATTCCAAGTTTATTAAGTTCACGCAGTACTATCGCAATGTCTTTATCTACTGATGCAATATCTTCTGCTGGTTCGTTTGCTTCTTCTGGGTCGTTTAATTCTGGACCCTGACGTTGTAAGGGGATAGGTGCATCTTCCCCGTGGATTCCATACAAAATGATAGGTTTATCCAATATTCGGAAAGGCCTCGCTGTCGTAGTACTTGCGCTCATTCTGGGAACTTCCTAAAATGCAATCAAATACACTACACTTGCCATCAATGAATACGGGTCAGCTTAATTATATCATAGAAAATACTAGAAACAAGCAGATTACATTTTTTTTAAAGTTTACAGAACAAGTGGGATCGTTTTTAACATCTGATTTTATTGGAATATCCCTGAAATTTTCAACCAATCTCAAAAATACAAAAAAATTACGTCAGATAACCCCGCAGATAAAAATAGCGAGTCATGATTAAAAAGCTCTTAATACCATTTTTACCATACTATTTTTGTCTACAAATTAATCCAAAGACAGTTTAAAGTTTTCTTATTCAAAGATAAATTCATAGACATGTCAATGCAAGCCAATAAAAAAAAAGATTCTAACTATCCTATTTTGAAAAAATATGTCAAATTAGCATGTCTCCAGTAGATTCCTTGAAAAAATATAGCAATTTAAAAACGAGCTTTCAAGTCAAGGTTGGTAGTGGGGGCAAGTTTTGAATATTGTAGATACCTGATCCATAATCTCTTCGATCCACTGGGCATAGAAGCCGAGTTTGGTGAACACCGTTGGTGTATCGGCTTGGCCGCAAATTGGCGAGCCGAAACTGGCGATGCCGACTAGGTACCGGCCGGATACTCCAGGGGCACCAACGTCACGCTAAGGAGCAAAGACAAGAGAAGTACATGACATTTAGAAAATTGTAAAAAAAAATCGTGCGTTCTGTTCTAGCCTCCTCGCCATTGTGTAACGCAGAAAATTCTGTCTTAATGCCATTAGTCTTAGGTGCCATTTCGTGGCACCTTCTTGTTTGTCATACCCATATTTTTGTTGTACATAGTTTTTTCTGTTTTTATCTTTTTATTCTGTGTATCTTTGTTTTATCTTATTGTAATTACGTGTGCCATGAATAAATAAATATTATTATTATTATTTGTATGTCTTTACCATATCTCGGGACCATGGAGTCCCGGGCCTTTGGGAGGCATGCGTGGGGCCGAAGCCAACAGCGCAGAGGCCTTTTAAGACAATTAATATAGAGCAAAGGATACACATGGCGGATACCATCCCCGAGCGCACAATATGATACGTCCGGAGATGGTCCCCGCCAGGTGCAAAGACTATTGCAGTGCAGCACTGTGACTGCGATGGAAACTAAGGTCATGGGCTATGGTTGGTATAATGGATGGACTGGATACTGGGTTATGGGAGGAGACTAGCGGGCACCTGCCGTGACAATCAGTTTCAAAATTGTAAAAAGGCAGGTGGTGACTCGCCAACTCATTTAGTGGGCCCTACAAACGGCCGCACGCACAGTGCGATAATAGCGCAACACTTCAGAGTGGCTTTGAGGTTGTCGAGAGGTGAGACTGCGGTAGCCAGATCCCGGTAATCCGTTCAAGGGCCGCCGGCGTTATGACATTTTACACTTCCAACCTGGAGCATAGGTCCCGCTCTTGCGAATCCACTCTGGCCGGCCGGTCAAGGCAAGCACAGAGGCGAGGGCCATATAAAAGGGCCCTCTGGAATAGGGGTCCGCGGTGTCGCCACTCACCGTCAGCTCGCCACAAGCTGCCCCCGCGGGGTTATTATTATTATTATTATTTTAAAATTTTAGCAATTTGGGGTATAGTATACATTGTCTACATTTTTTTGATATAGCAATGTAAAGCAAATTCAAATATGACCACAATTTTACAATTTTGACAAACGGCCACATCGAACAATGACTACTTTTTGGTCCATACAAAAATTTGTTTAAAGATCATTTTTACACATTTGTACATGTATATTTTTTATATGATTAATCCAAATGAATTTCAAAATAAAGTCGCTTTTCCTTTGTTTTATATTTTCCATAACACTATAGAATTTTGAGTATAACCTCAATCTAAACGGGCTTTTCATTCATGATTTGATAAAAATCGAACATGTTCTTTTGCAATTTTGCTGGACGCGGTTGTACTATTATCAAACCGCGATTAGAATGCGATTTGAAAGTACTGTTGACACAACTGTGTATAAGACAATCTAGAATAATATATTCATAGTTAATTTCATATATTCATAGTTTAAGTGCACAGACAATAGATTAATTAATCACTCACTACATCTATAAACATAAACAGCTCTTTTCTTGGCAATTGTTGTCATTTGTTGTGTTAACAGTGCTTTCGAATCCCCTTCTGATTCCGGTTTGATAATATGAACTTACATTGCAAGCACCTTCCCCTTTCGAGATGAAACCAGCGCAGAAATTTGTCCTGGTTACGAAACGTCTGAAATTCGATGTAAACTTTTGTAGGAGAATTTTACGATAACAAGAAATCGAAATTATTTTCCTTTAGTACCGTTTGGTAGCGAGATTTGGGAGCTGGCTGTCAAATGGGAAATATGGTTTCCTGCCTGGTAGCCAGCTATGAAATGGGAATAACTTTTCCATCTCGAAGCCGAATTTGGTATAAACCTGGTTGCACTTCGGGTAGTGTGCTCAAGAGCTTCATGAGCTTATTCCGCCATCCACGTTTTACCATCGAAATTCTAGACGCACGGCCGGGTTCCATCCTTACTTGGTAGATATTCCATTTATTCGTACGAAGCGCTTATGCGTACTGACAAGGAGTGGAATTCCTGCCGGCGTCTATATTTCCGAGATCATGTAACCCGTCAACCTTCAAGTCAAGGGTGAATAGGCACCTTCTGGGCAAACTCACTCCATCGTAGACCACGTCTCTGCCCGTGGCTAGTCTGTGGCCATGAGTAAGCCCATTTCAAATAAAAAAAAAGAATCGGTAATGGTGGTAGTCTCGATTTCAAGCCAGTTAGTTACCTTTTGGAATTTTATTCCCATTTCGAAGCTGGTTACGAAACTTTGGCTACCAAATGGTATTAAAGGATTATTTTAGGAGCCAGAATATTCCTTGGAATGGATTGTGAATACTTCTATGAGTGTTGAAAGTGCTAAGATTTATACTAGAATAAAAAATACTGTATTTTTATTGATGTTTAAAGTGAATGATAATTTACTTACTTTCCATATATCTCTCTGCATCCCTTTGAGTCGTAGTAGTTTAAGTGAGCCTCGTGTATCTTTGTTTTGAAGTAAAGTTTATTACTCTCCTTAAAAAAAAAACAAAAACAATGAGCAGTTAAAGCGGAACACATGGGTAAATTAAATTGTAGCTACAGCACTACTGTTTGCCTCTCTTTCTAGGTACACAGTTCAATGAGGTATAGGGACATGCTCGGACACTTTGAAAACCCCACTGACGGCCTCCTAACTAGGACCAATCCGGGGAAACCGAGACAAGCTGGCAGCCATAATATAAATAAACAAACGTCAAAATAATTATAAATACAGCCCCTCCTACTGCTTGCACTTCCCATACTCGCTCTTGGCCTGGCTTGCTATCGCGAACACCGAAGTTCGGAAATTTCGGGGAGTTTTCTCTGTCATTCTAATGACGCCTTCCTTGGAGTGACAGAGACAAATCCCCGAAATTTACGAACTTCGGTGTTCGCGGTAGAGGTTACGAGCTGTGGGCTTACGATGGTCCCGTGTTTATCGTTTGAC
>JALPQI010031444.1:0-65098 GCA_025490895.1 Thaumatotibia leucotreta
ATTCCGAGATAGGCAATAAAATTAGACACAGATGATGTTTCAATAATATTCGTATTTTTCTTAACTAAAGTGTTCCCATAGGTATGTCAAATTTTCAAGTTTTGTTAATGTTTTGCACCCATAGCTCCGATGCGATCACTGATTAGACCAACGTACAGTAGCCATCAGATATATGGCAACAGCAGTCCAGGGCTCCAGATACCGTTTTTTACTCCATACAAAAGAACTGTTCGAATTTCGTTCTTTTTTGTTCTTCGGTATATCAATTCTTTGTTAATGGAGTAATTTAAAACACGACGTTGATAATTTCATAACATTTTGAGTACTACATAAAGAATATAAAACATTTTAAATATTGGGATATTTCGAGGTTCCCGAAAAAAACCGGTTCCGAGCCTTGAACAGCACAGCCTTTTTAGGGTGCCGTAGCCAAAGGAAAAAACGAAACCCTCACGGATTCGTCATTTTTTCCGAAACTATAAGAACTTTACTGTTGAAAATTGTAGAACCATGTCAAAATGACAAGTCGTAAGAGATTTGTAACAATTTGATTTATAGCGTCACTTTGATATAGTTTTAGAATCGCCTGGGGTCCCAATTGGTTGATTATACTGTACATTTTACGACCTTTAACCATATTGTAAAACCCGATGCAATCTAGACATGCAGATTATACTTGAAACAATTCTAAACAGACATTTCTTCATTACTGCAGCTAAGTACTTTTCCGGTCACGTCATGGTTTGATAAGGCATCATGCAAGGTAATCTCTATTGTAAACAAAGTATTTACGTAGTTCTGTTGAGGTTATATTTACATGTTTTGTACATTTTCATCCGAAAATAGTTTTTAATTTTAAGTGTTTTGTATACATATATCAAGCGGCGAGTTGTTAGATAATCGTTAACGTCTGTTGGCCTACAGGTGCGTTTAAACCAAAAGAGCCTTCGCTGTTCTATCCCCCGTTCTACGAAATCAACCAATCACGTTTTGTGTAACGATCGATTTTCGTAGAGTGGGGGGTTAGAATAGCGAATGCTCTTTCGGTTTGAACGCACCTTACCACAAACTCCGAAGTTTGCGAATTTCGGGGATTTGTCTCTGTCACTCTAATGACCGTCCTCCGTTGGTGTTCCGAAATTTGCGAACTTCCAAATTCGCGGCAGGGCCGCTGCTAGCTTAGTTATCATTTTCAATCATTGTATCGTAATGTCAAATAAGGTAAATTCTCTCACTTAAAAAAATCTCTGGCCAACCAGCTTGACAGTAGAGAAAGGCGGCAAATGAAAAAAAATAGTTCTCAAAGAATTTATATTTACCACCTTTTTGTTCCGCCAATGATGGATATCGTCATGAAAAACCTTAAGGCTTCAATCTGACTGACAGATTATTTTGACGCTAAGCAATACAGACAGATTGAGACAGCCTCAATAATTAACTCGATCATTTGCGTTCCCGTTGAAAACAATTTGAATGACGTTTACCTGGCAAAGCAAAAATTTTGACTTCATGCTTTGTACATTTTTGATAGGGCCCTTTTCATAATAATCTCCAAACATTCAACTAGTAGCCGTCAACCACTCACGGACCTCATGGTACTACATGGTACAAGCAACGTTCATGATAACGTTTAAGGCCAAGTCACACTGGATGCGTATGCAGCACGTGCGCCTGCGCATGAGCGTGGCGTGCGCGTTGTACCGTATGTAAATATCATATTAGACGGCACACCGCTTGCGTGGCGTACACTCGCACGTATCCAGCCTTTACTCGATACGTATCACGTTCGCACTCATGTATTGGTACGAGCGCGATGGACTAATTTATGTATCGAGTAAACATTAACGAAGACGTTACTTACCAACTCACGGTACGGCTAATAAATAAGCTAAAAATTATAAATACAATATAAATATCCGTGAACCATAGTAAAAGCAATTAAATACTCACCACAGATTAACAATGGCAAATCTATCAAAACTAGCAAATAAGTATTTTAACAATATCGTATAAGGGCGATTTTACACTATCCATTCTCATATTAACCAACAGAAATTACCAAGTAGGTACTTAGTCAGCTATAGTAATAAGACAATTAGAGCAGGTTCTTTATAACGCAATACCATATTATGAATCATAAATCGTAAGTTACTCATTCAATAGCATAGTAGGTGTAATCATTTTGCACTAGTATGTTTCAAGAAAACTTATACACAAACATACTCCGAACACATACAGTTATAAAAAAAGTAGGCATCTATTAGAATACAAATGCAAAAAGATTTAGTTTGAAACGAGTGGGGATAAAATAAAACACGGCCGAAGAGAGCACAATCAGTTTCAGTACAGATATAGTACTTTTATACAGATATAGTGGGTCCATATTGGCACTTATACAATTTTTTCTTCGAATATTTTTACTAATACCGTTTTTTACTCATAATCATCATTACTCCGAAATTTTTTTCTCATACTTTTTTTCTTACTAAAAATTATACTTCTACCTACAATGTTCATAACGATTTTTATTTCGAAATTTTATCCTCCTAAAGTCGTCAAGTAGATTAATCTATACTCATAAAGTTATTTGAAATAAATTGTTTATTTATAAACATTTTCCCATTAGGTTCACTCTGTTGTGGTATAATTCTTTTATGAATAACATAAATGTGGCAGATTTCGAGTTGTTCGAATATTATTCGAGCATAATTTCGATGCTCCTATTTATGATTAGGCATAATCTGGATGTGCATAAAAAGTATCGGCATAGTTTGTTTTAGCATAACAGAGAAGGAATAAATACAACCTCTCAATATAATTGAGGTAGTAGTAATATTATATACGTTACTTACTGTGTTACTGAGCTGAGTACTTTCTAGATTGCTAAAAAAAAAATAACCTCGAAGACTAAGGCGGGAGCAAAGCTCCCGCCTTAGTCTTCTAACCTAACATATCCGAGTCGGATCTGCCCCGGAAGGTTTTGTTCGCTCGCTTCGCTCGCTCACTGCAGAAATTTTCACCCTCACAGCAAATTCTGCCTGACGAAAAAGGCAAGTTTCGAACATGTGGCTACATGCCCAAAAAAAAAAATGCAAATCTAATTTCTGTCTTATAACACTCGGCGTAATTAATGATATGCCAACATAGTTTCGGACAAAATAATATTCGAAATATTGTTATTTAAGCCAAGTGATGTTTCTGTCTCATTAAGTTGATGCCAAAATAGATTATACCAAGTCTGTTATGTCCTAAGCGTTTCGGACAAAAAAAGTTTAGAGGAAACCCGTTTAGTACAGTACCTACTCTGCCACAACCTGATTTGTGCAGGTAGCTAGTTTACAGTAATAGTACGATTTATATTTAATTAAACAAAAATAATTCATACATAAAACCAGTACAGATAAAAATAAATACCTATAACATTAGAATATATAGCATAAAATAAGTATAGTGAAAAATTATATAAACATAAAAGTTAGTACTAAAAATATGTATGAAAAACAATATTATGAACATAAATAATTCTATGTGATGATAATTATGAACAAAGATTATTCTAAATACCGATCATTATGAAGTTAAATTGTATAAGAAAAATTTTCGGAGTTCCAATAATCTAAGTTGCAATTTTATAAATACTTTGGCGCACCCAGATATAGTACTATTGCGATAATGGGTTCATTTCTTGTCAACAGGCTTAGCACATGATTAGTGCGACAGTATCTCGCCGCGAGATAGATCTCCCGTCCTTCACTAGCTATCTATATTAACAAAAGAAGGACGGATAGACTATCTCAACTAACTACGCATACAGCCTACTACCGCGAAAATCGAAATTCGTAAATTTCGAGGATTTGTCTCTCTCACTCTAATGACGTCTTCGTTTGAGTGACAGAGAAAAATCCTCGAAATTTACGAATTTCGATTTTCGTAGTAGGCCAGATCGAAACTTCGGAGGGCCATCTTTACTGAAAAACATCGTACGATACAAGTGCGAAAAGGAAAATCGTAAGGTAATTCGTGTCAATTTATCGCCGCTACTCGTTTCGAGTTTAAGTTTTTCGCACTAGTATACGTAAAGTACTATTTTATACTATGGTAGAAAAGTTGACCCACTTATATTAAAAGGAATATACTTTTAATAAAGCATAATTTTTGTTACTTCCATAATCTTTGGTAAAAACAGGAACTACACAAATTGTCTTCATAACCTTCGTCAAAGCAAGGTTAAACGAATGCAGCTGCAACAGGAACAACTGTTTCCTCTTGCATTTGCATTATACGCACAAAGCCACCACAAGGTTTTGTCCTTTTCAGTACTCTTGCCACTTGGGATCAGTAGCCCTACCATGAGCTGCCGCTACGCTATTAACGCGTGTTTACTTTCTATTCATCCCGCTCGCCCTTCCGTATGTCCGTATGTTGGCAACCGTGGCACCAAGCATCGTAAACATCATCGTCCTGGGCAAGATACCGATGAAGCAGCCTGGCATGACGACTACGGTGCCGTGGTGTACGTCATAGCGCCAGGTAGCCACGGTCGCGGAGGTGGCAAGACGAAGCGGCGGGGATACCGAACCCATAAAAGTGGCCGCACGACCTTCAGTGCCTCTCTTCTTCTTCGAAGTTGGATAGATTTATTTCTCTTAATTGTATAGTTAGTTGAAAGTGTGCCCAAATCAAATAAAATATTTCTGGTTTGAGTCTTTGGTCCTTAATCACAAATTATAGGAATTCCCGTTTACACGTACGAGCGAGCCGGATATAAAGTAAAGGCGCGTTAATAACGCCGCGATAGCTCATGGTACTACGGCTAAAGGCTTTAGACGTCACAAAAGACTAACATTACTTTGGAATCAAAAGTTTCACATCACATCATCAGCCTGTTACAGTGTCCACTGCTGGACAAAATCTCCTACCTATGCGTATGAAGGCATTAGGAAGTCAATGCGCATAAACGCCACGCTGGGCAAGCGGGTTAGAAATCGCAGAACTGTGTCCAACTGTCCACTATAATGATGCTGCTTCCCATCATCAATCAATGGTCAGTGATACTTGAAATCTCCACCCACACCCACGGGAAGAGTTGGCGTGGTGACAAATGTATTCTTACTGCAGTCACCACACGGCCAAAAAACCCTACGGACGTTCACAATTTGGGTAAACATGTGGGCGTGAAAAGGGGTAATTTAGATCAACCTTTTTTATACCCTTCCAGGTACTCCCGACCGTCTTTTCCTGCATATCTAAGGCCGTGCGAAAGGGCGGGCGAAAATGACCACTCCCGAGCATTCCCGAAAACACCATTCGGACAATGGCCGCTGTCGGCCGCGGGTGGCGGGTCGAAACGATCGCAGCCTAAGCAATCAAAAAGCAATGACTGACCTGTGCATGCCTCAGCTGGTTGACGAGGGTGGAACACCTCTCAGGGTCCTTTCGGCCGTCGAACGAGTCCAGCTCAGCTGCCACCATGTTTAGAGCATCGTCAGCGAAGAAAAACTGGGCGAGCAGCGACCGGTCGTCCCTCTGGGAAAGAAAATTTTGTTAGGTTAACAATATGATGAACAATATTCGTTTGATTTTCTGATTAGCAGGCCAGCCAGACTATACTATACTATAAGTTCGTAAATTTCAGGGATTTGTGTCTGTCTCTTCAATGAAGGCGTCATTAGATTGTCAGAGAAAAATCCCCGAAATTTGCGATTTTAGTGTGCGGTAGGGCCGCTGACCCGTCTGAAGAATCCCTTTTTAGGCATTCTAGCTTTAATACAAACCGGCCAATAGCATTTTAGACCTCGAACCATCTATGTAGTTGATTCGAAGTCTCTAACGTCACCGTGAATGTATATGAATTTAAAACGGGTAGACATTATGGATACCTATATATAATATTAGAGTATGTTTTCCACACTTACGTCATTTTCAAACGACAAAAAGATGGAGGAGGTTCTCAAGTCGACGTTTATTATTAAAAATAACTTATTAAGTTTAACATTGTAACTACCGCACAAAACAAAACAGTTCACGCTATTTCAGGACGTAAGGCTTTGGCAATTAGCGATATAACAGCGTGAACTTTGTGGATATGAGTGTAAGAAATAAGAACCTCAGATACATCTGAGGTTCTTACTTCTTCTTAAGTACAGAACTGATCATGTTCAAAAAGGATTTCTTAAAAGTGTTTAATATGAAGCATTACGTATCTGAACATAGGTAAGTAACCCATATTTGAGATGTCCAATTCAAAAGTTAGTGTCATTCTTTCCTAGTTTTGGAGTTTTTGCAAACAAATTGCTCCGAATATGCTCGGAAAATTCCTGTCCTACATAATCTGAACAGGTGGGATGGTTAAAGGTATACTAATGGTAAAGACATGAAATCAGTAGAGTGTGAAGGCCTTGATCGCCGTTCACTCGAACTACGCCTTTGGTGACTCACTAATATACACCTAACTTGGAAATGTTTTGGATGGCCGTATTTGGGTCAGTATTGTGAGCTTGATTATTTGTTTAGGTTATAGGTTATCAATTTATCAACCATGTACATTTTTACCTACATCTGGCACAGCTGTGAGGCTACTTAAGTTATATTTAGTTTTGTATGGTACAACTTTGATGACGGCAGTAGGATATACATTTGTCACCACCCTAAATCCTCCCGTGGGTGTCGTAAGAGTCGACTAGGGGATTGAAGTGTCAATGAATATTTGTTTATAGAAGATTGATAATGGGCAGCACCATCATAAATGATAGGGGTAAAGTAATGATTTGTACACTTTACTAAAGGATGTGAGTCCGCGAACACTGAAGTTCGTAAATTTCGGGGATTTGTCTCTGTCACTCTAATGACGGCTTCGTTGGTGTGACAGAGACTAATCCCCGAAATTTGCGGATTCGCAGTTCGCGGTAGGGTCGCATTGGAAAATTAAAAATTTATGTGGGATTTGACTTGGGGATGTGTGCAAGACCAGCATATTTTTGCGGCGTTTTATTATTTCATCTGCTGCCAGTGCTCTCAAAGAGAGACGTGGTGGCTATGGGCATTACCATACAGTGTTTGCTTTTTGAGAACAGTGAATAATGTTGTCAATCTACCATGAGCACCTAAACAACCGAAAAGTGCACTACGCATTAGCTGAATACCGCGCAGCTATCGCAAGTGAAAGTCATTTAGCAGCGATTAGATAATGCGGTAGGTGTTTTAAATGACCTATTCATAGAAGCCCAGTTATCAAACAGACTAGAGCGACATTGTGGCCATTGTATGCCCTTCCGGTAGGTCACTATGAAAACAGGCGTTTCCCATCCTGTTCGAGTCACTCTTATTTCTTAAGTTGCGAGAAAGTGATTTCTCTATCATTTTCAGGTTTTCAGGCCGTTAACCGACCATCCTCAGAGCTTAAGTCATCATCATAAAAACTCCCACTGCTAGACAAATTCTCCTGCTTATTTGGGGAGTATATCTATGCCATAATTCGACACCCTTGGCAGGTGAGTTGGCGATCGCAGTGTACTGCATCGATTAGAAGGATGCTGCTGCCCATCCATTTGGTGTCTGGTTGTAGTTTAAGGACATACCCGGGTCGGGTCTCTGCTCAGATTGTCAGAGCTAGAGTAGCCTTATCGATATACCATTGGATAGGAACACGTACATATCTACAGAACAAATTTAGTCAGTATTACGAATGGACGTAATGGATAATGGCCTTCTGAAAGCCGGGGGCGTATCGAGTCTGATATGAAATAAACAACTTAATTGAACAAGTTCAAGTTCAGAGTAATTTTAATCATAAAAATGAACTTATTAGAAGTTCTCCTTATGTAGTTTTCATTACCAACCGGGTTTCCCGCACATTTTGCATGAATATAATTTCTTGCGAGATTTACCTCATTCTAGTAGTTTTGTATCGTGCGCCGGTTGAAAACGAAAAAATAAATAAACCAAAAAACTTGCTATATTTCATAATCACGCACTTTCAAAATACAATCTTAGTCTTATTAGCTTATCATTATCACCAACTTAAAACTTTAAACCTTGAGTTCACATACTTTCTTACTTAAAATTATTGATATTTATTAGTATTAACGTAAAAATAAATCGAAAAACGTGTTTCACGCTATGTGTCAAATACAACAAAATGCTATTGAATGTCATGCATATTTGTTTACATTGGCTGCAAACGTATCCGTTGTGGCCCAGCCTTTAATGAGCTTATATTTAAAATAAAGCTTACCAATAATACAAGTAAATTCTCTCAATTAATCTAGTTTGGAATAAAACCATTTAACGTATGTTTACTTATGAGCTACCTATTATTTTGCTGTTTACGTGTTTTTCGAATGAGGCAGGTCAAGAAATAAATACATTGAGTTGCGTTGAGTCAACACTTGCGTAAGCAAAACTACATATTATTTTGCACATAAATGCTAGGCCACTTGGGAACTTTGTCACAGTGAAGTTATAACTCAGATTGTAAGAAATATTTTACTACTTGTCATTTTGACAAGGTTCTAGAGAGACCTACGGTTCCAATGGGTTGAATGCACGACGAAGGAACTAGATATATGTACTAGTAGTTAAGTGTCATGTCATGTCGCACTCGCAACTAATATTACCATGTATGGTGACAACAATAAATGCACATTGCCCAGCTTGTCACTGTGACAAAGTTATATAAATATTTTGCGTTATCTATATATCATGGTTATGTAGGAAAGGAAAAATATGTACCTATAGGTACTAGGCTGAAAATCAGGGCTAGATAATTCCACCCATCTAGCATGTCCTGAGACTGGTGCCCAATACCCATTGCCCCTATTGTTAATACTCGTATCTACCTACTTATATTGTAAGATTTTTTTTCCCTAAAAATAATGAATAATGTTAAATCTCATCATCATCTCAGTCGACTGGACGTAGGCCTCTCCTATTAAGTTTGCGTGTGTATTATAGGAGATAGGAGGTTTAAATGCCCATAATCGCCACGCTGGCCAAGCGGTTTGCCGATCGGAGCAGTGTGTCCACTATAACACTGCTGCCCATCATCAATCCCTTAGTCTCTTTTACGGCACCCGTAAGATGATGATGTAATTAAAATCTGTCAAGCGATTCGACCATTACTTTAAGCATCATACAACAATAGGATTAAAAATACTAGTAATTACAGGAATATTATCGGTTATATCATTGTTTATATCGATGGTGTTAATATAACAATACAAATTGTACCGTTATTAGTTATAAATAATAGTTATTATACGTGTATTTCCCCTATAGAATATGGACAATGGCTATTCAATCACAAAGTGGACTGGTTCCTCAGTTGAGCACGTATTATTAGTATACTATGTAGCCTTTGATGTGGCATATTTTATAACTTCGTCAGTTAACTCACTAAAGTCCCATGTGTTTTTTTTTATGTGACGAAGGTAGACAACTGAGCCCTCAGCCCACCTGATGGAAAGCAGGAACTGAGGCCCATGGATATAGTACCAAAAAATCGCCTATGCGCTGCCTACCGTGAGGACTTAGATGGATTGTCTCTATCTGTGCCAGTAATTACACCGGCTATCTTACACCCAAACCGAAACACAGCAGTGCAAACACTGCTATTTAGCGGCAGCTTTAGGGTTAGCCAACTAACTTTTAAATCTTATAACATAACCCATAAACAAAATGGTAATGTATATTATTAAATAAAAATTTTAAACGGGGTAAGTGTCAAATGTCACTGATTTCGGCACAGTTGCCAATACCATCTTTCATACATGCAGTTTTCACAAATGTTATTGCTTACGATTTTTTTAATGACATATCGTTCTTCTTACGAGGGCTGGTTGAAATAAAATCTACTTGGTCAAAAAAAAATACAAAAATGTTACTGGCTGAAATGCATTCGTGTTCATTGGTTATTCCTTTTTCAAATTTTGTGACATTCTTTTGTTTCGGGAGTCTCATTTGTGAATGATTTTCGAATTATTACAATATGTCGGGTGAAAAAACTAAAATTAATAAAATTGAGCAGCGCGCAGTGATCAAATTCCTAACAAAAGAAGGAAATACGCCCTCACAGATTCGAGAGCGTATGTTACGTGTGTTTGGTGATTCGTGCCCTTCCGAATTCACCGTAAAATTCTGGTCTAAGCAATTTAAATTTGGCCGTGAAAGCCTGGAAGATGACCCTCGTAGCGGTAGGCCAGTTTCGGCTTTTACGGAGAAAAATGTTGCCAAAGTAAAGAAAATAATTTTAGAAGACCGATGAGTGAAACAGTGGGAGATAGCTAGAGATGTGGGCATCAGTAAAGAAAGAGTTAACGAAATAATTCATGAGCATTTGAACATGTCAAAGGTGAGTGCACGTTGGGTCCCCAGAATGTTAACGGCTTTTGACAAGGTCAGACGGGTCAAATTTTGTGAGGAGTTTTTGGAAATGAGCCGTGGGATAGAGGAAGAAATTATGTCTAGGGTGGTAACGTGTGATAAAACCTGGATTAGACAGTGGGACCCAGAAAGTAAACAAGAGTCTTTACAATGGAAGTTTAAGGATGAAAAGCCTCCTAGGAAATTTAAAGTCCGTCCGTCAGCAGGCAAACTTATGGCTACAGTATTTTGGGACACGGAAGGTATATTAATGATAGACTATTAACCTAAAAAAATGACAATGAATGCTGAATATTATGCTAACCTACTACACCAGTTAAGAGATACAATAAAAGAAAAAAGAAGAGGGAAATTAAGCAAAGGAATTTTGTTGTTACACGATAACGCACCTATCCATACTGCTCGCACAACAAAGCTTGCCATGAAAGAAATAGGCTTCGATAACATTGACCACCCACCGTATAGTCCAGACCTAGCCCCCTGCGACTATTTTCTCTTCAGACATCTCAAAAAAGACCTCCGAGGAAGAAGATTTTCAACTGACGACGAAATGAAGGCTGCAGTAACTGACTTTTTTGACGACAAACCAAAAGATTTTTTTTTTCATGGGTTAATGTCATTATTTGACAAATGTAATAAGTGCATCACACTAGAAGGGGACTACATAGAAAAATAAAAAAAAAACTGTATACTACAGTCTTTTATTTTATAGTGAGGTAGATTATTATTCAGCCACCCCTCGTAACTATAACTTAGCCATTCCCTATAATTTCAAATGGCTCTAATATGGTAAACATTAAATAACAGAGAATTCAAACGGTTTTATTTAACACGATCACTCCGGTAGGGGGTCTTTCGGCCCCTTACAAAGTATGGTTAATTACGAGTTAAGCTAATTGTCGCAGCGAAGGTGTTAACTAAATTTCGACAACATTGTAATTATATCCACATAACTCGCGTGACGATAAAAAAAAAACCAGTATAAACATTATAACATGTATAGTCTCAATGGACTTCATACCATAAGAAATTCCAAAAACCCAAAATGAAAAATAGGCACTTGCCTTGCCATTACCAAAAAGAATTAAGAAAGGTGATCATTCAAACATTCCCGTAAAATTTCGGCGTGAGTAGTACCTACACAAATGTTGGTACCGATAAATAGTATATACTCGTATACGCTCTAGTCCCGTCCTGGTATAACACAAAAGTGTGTTTAATTAAGGGCATATTCCAAAAAAAAATACATTTATTTTTTTGTGGAACATCTCAAATTATTTTGTTATTTTTTTTAAGTTGTGTTTTTTCTATTTTATTTATAAAAAAGCCGATGTCTAAGAATAATTTATCTAAGAGCAACAAAGGCTTATCTAATCACCTGACGTGCGGCGTCTGTTCAGGTAAAATTACAATGTTATCACTTATCAATGACATTAATGAAATAACATGGACGTGAGCTGATAAGACGTAGGTTTTTCAGGTCCTAATGTCAGTGCTCTTGCACTAATGAAAATACCTTAACCCTTAAATTTGCAAATTAAAAAAAATCATGCGTTCTAACCTCCCTGCAACTTCAAGCAGAAAATTCTGTCTTAAAAAAAAAAAAAAGGTGGTCGAAGACTATGTTCATTGTGTCATTTGTGACGAACATTGCCAAATTAGGTGTTAAATTCTAGCAGAGCCTATGAGCTTGAAACATCAAAGGTATTTTAAGCCCTTTCATACAACGACGGCGGCGCAGCTCGAGGTTACGGGTTCGTGTCCCGGCGAGAGCATTTATTTGTTTGTATATTTTGTACACAAGATGACCTGGTGAAGGTCGTAGGAGTCCGCTGGATGCGGGTGGCGTAGAACCGGTCATTGTGGCAGTCTTTCGGAGAGGCCTGTGTTCAGCAGTGGACGTCTTTCGGCTGATATTATGATATTTTTGTTATGACCTGGTCAAGGTTATTTTCTGTGTATTTATGTTTTTATATATACCTATGTATTATATGTATAATACATATATCGTCGCTTAGTATCCATAATCCATAACACAAGTCTTTATTGAGCTAGGTGTGGGTAGTCTCACACTTTTATTTGTGTAAGGTAAGATTATCCCAAGTTATTTATTTATTTATACAAAAGAGGATTGACTGTCGATTAAATTGTATAATGATTAATGACAGACAGTTTCCCCGTTGTTAACACACTGCATCCTCGTTGAGCTCTTTCTGATAACCTTATTCGACAGAGAGCCTAACGCAGATATCGAAAATCGGCCATTTTCCGCATCTGTTTCTGTCAAGGTGCAAATAGACCAAACGGGCATTCGCTCATACTATCCCCCACTCCACTCTACGAAATCACAGAATTTCGACGAATCACGTTTTGTGTAACGAACGAATTTCGTAGTGGGGGATAGAATGAGCGAATGCTCGTTTGGTCTAAATGCACCTTAATAAGTACCTGTGGATGATTTGGAACCGAACTTACGAGTTGGGATTTGAACCTACGACCTCTAGAAGCAGTTTCTTACAGGTCAGCCTTTGTTACGAACGGAAATAACCTACAGCGAACTTCCAAATCTGTACCTACATTTCGACATTTTGTCTCTGTCACACCAACGAAGACTTCATTAGAGTGACACGGACACATGCTCGTTTACGGATGTCGCAGTTCGCGTTAGTTCCGCAGCCCTATAAGTCTAACTTTTTTTTTACTGTGAACGTAAAATTGGAGCAACTGTCTCTATCATTCCAACGAATGAGTCATTAGAGTGACAGGGACGGATGGTCGAAGTTACCGTATACCTACGTTCGTGATAGACCCCTGACAACATTCGCAAAACATTTGGCATGACGACCGAGTTTCGCTATTGGGAAAGCGACAAAAAAAGTGAAAGCTGCGAGCGAGATGGTAAGATGTCACCGGTGGCGCGTCAGAGCGGGATGGTGTCCGAAATGGAGTTTTATTGCTTTCGAGGATTATTATATTGAATAATGATCAACTTTTGTTAGTGAGCTGTGAAGCTATTCAATTTAAAGATTTAGTAGTGGGTATTTGTAAAAATCTACATAACTTTTTACGGTGGTTCGATGGCCAATTGGCCATAGGTATTAACAAACAATAAAATTAAAATATTTTCTTTCATACACAAATCACGTTAAAACCGTATTATTGTTAACAATGAAACATTAAAAAATCGTTTTATGCGCGATTCATGAATTAAAAAAATATATCACAATTGTTTAGTATGGTAAACAAACCTCTAATTTTTTAAACTGATTTCTAATTTATTTTTATCAGTAAAGGTGGCAATGCGCTGTAATGAAACTTTCCTACAGAAACATATCTCATCATTAATTTTCGTCATTTTATATCAAACGCAAATGTCAATTTGATAGTAAAGGACACAGGAATAATACGTTGATAGCTGTTGGACGTCTATAAATAAATAAAATAAATATCTTGGGACATCTCACACAACAAAAAGATTAGAGGACCTTTTTATTGGTCATGATTGTCGTGACGATACATTTACTTCTTTCTCATAAATCATTAAAATCATGTCTACAACAATACTAGGTAGGTATCACATAATATATTTATATTTACATAACCAAAAACAATACACTTAAATATAAACAACAGAAATGGGACTCGAAAATTTACACAAAACTAATTATAATGAGCCCAACTAAGTGATTAGTTGGTATGTAAACAATTGGTGGTACAAGATAAAGAGAGAAGTGGGTACGGTAGCGATAAGCGGGAGCGATTAGTTAAAGATTCAACATCTTGACAACAGTGTGCCTAGTGCCTACCATGACCATGCCTACCTATCCATCCCGCTCGTACTCGCGTATTGGCGCGAGAGAGACGGATAGAAATTAAAACCGCGTTAATAACGCAGCGGCAGCTCATGGTACCGCTATTGAGCGTACGTATTGAATACTGCTAAATCAGCAGTTATTTTTTAACTACCCATATATTACCTTAAATAATGAAAACAAAAAAATAGTGCTAGATTATGGATATTTCTTTCAACTGTTTGTTTACATTGTTCGCAACTTCTATAAAAAGTATACCTGATTTTCTTATTGAGTAAGTTCATAGAATGTCTAAAATTTACATAATTGATCGCTTCTGCAGTTTGGCAAGCTAATTTATTAAGTGTTACAATATATATATATAGCAAATATCAAGCCTCATATCTTCATTCGTCACACAAAACTAGTGATGTTGGATTTTTATTTTCGAGTATTAATGAAACATTCGTTTTTTTCCATATTTTTCGGGTTTAAAAAAAATCGTTGTCACAATCACTGTCACTCCTTCCACCTATTTCAATTTATTTTCTCGATGCCATCGCGTTCCCTTTTTGTAAGTGAAAATTAGACCTAACGAACATAGGTTTAGAATAGAAAAAAAAGTGAACATTTTCATTGATTTATTCCAAAAGAAGCCGAAAAAAGTGTCAATTGGGACAAACGGGTTTCTATACTTCGTTATTAGATGTTCCACATTTTATAGCCACTTGGTAATTCATTTAGCACCGTGATTCATCTCTGTTACTCTAACTGAATAGCATGTAAGACAATCGCAGCGACCTATATTATCTAGAAAGGCTAAGGTGATTGACTTCGAGTGTCTGTACAATTTAATTGTGTCATTTATATGAACAGCATTACCACACGTACAAACGACTGAAACATCTGTAAGACGTGTAAGGAACGTTAAAAAGCTACTTTGAACATGGAAAATGTTCATACGGTAACAAAATGATATTACACGTTGGTTGTAGGTATTACGTGACGGAACAATAACGCAAATGTACCTATCGGAAAACAATGATTCAAATGTGAAAAATAAAAAGCTCCCTTCCGCTTATAACTTGCACCAAATCTTTTGACACCAAATGACTATTGAATCAACGATGTAATGATGGAAATTTACTCAAAACGTGAATCATTGATAAAAGAATCAATTGATTGCGATTGTCGTCTGCGCTAGTATGAAGATAATTAATTAATTAATGTATGTCATTACTGACAATAGCAATAACCGCAGGGCAGCTTGTGGCGAGCTGTTGGGGAGTAACGACCCCACGAACCCGAGTGCTCCCGAGAGTTGGTCAGGGTCCCCGCCTCCGGCGTGTCTTCGTCGGTCGGAGTGGAAACCCAAGGGGACCCGTAGGACTCTCAGCTCTGGCTTGCCTTAACTGGCCGTCCAGAGAGGAGTCGTCAGAGCTATATGCTCCAGGGGTGGAAGTGTAAATTTGCGTAAGTCGCGAGTTGGTGCAGCGGCTGTCAAGCCACTGCGCAGAAAGCGGTGTACACCTCTCTACACTCCTGAGCCGCCTACACCGGTGTTGCCCCTGGCTGTCTCTTGTGACGGCATTTACGGGGGCCCATCTAGTCGGTGGCGAGTCACCGCCTGCCTCGATAGCAAAGAGAAATCATTGTTATGGCAGGTGTCCGGACCTCTTTTCTATAGTTCCATTTCTGATCCATCCATCCTCCATCACCATAGCCCATTAGTCTTTTCCATTCCTTCTCAATAGTCTCTATACGCCTGCTGGGACCGGTTTACGGATATGTATTTGTGCCCGTGAATGGGTTGCAGCAGGTGTACAACACAGCAAATTTCTCCAAAGGGCCTCTACGTGTTGGATCTATATCCCCGCGCAAGCCTATCAAAAAACCGGGATTTGTAAGCCCGTGATTCCAAAGGAGATACAAATAATAATAATAATAATAATAATCACCCCGCGGGGGCAGCTTGTGGCGAGCTGACGGTGAGTGGCGACACCGCGGACCCCTATTCCAGAGGGCCCTTTTATATGGCCCTCGCCTCTGTGCTTGCCTTGACCGGCCGGCCAGAGTGGATTCGCAAGAGCGGGACCTATGCTCCAGGTTGGAAGTGTAAAATGTCATAACGCCGGTGGCCCTTGAACGGATTACCGGAATCTGGCTACCGCAGTCTCACCTCTCGACAACCTCCAAGCCACTCTGAAGTGTTGCGCTATTGTCGCACTGTGCGTGCGGCCGTTTGTAGGGCCCACTAAATGAGTTGGCGAGTCACCACCTGCCTTTTTACAATTTTGAGACTGATTGTCACGGCAGGTGTCCGCTAGTCTCCTCCCATAACCCAGTATCCAGTCCATCCATTATACCACCCATAGCCCATGACCTTAGTTTCCATCGCAGTCACAGTGCTGCACTGCAATAGTCTTTGCACCTGGCGGGGACCATCTCCGGACGTATCATATTGTGCGCTCGGGGATGGTATCCGCCATGTGTATCCTTTGCTCTATATTAATTGTCTTAAAGGGCCTCTGCGCTGTTGGCTTCGGCCCCACGCATGCCTCCCAAAGGCCCGGGACCCCATGGTCCCGAGATATGGTAAAGACATACACATAATAATCATTCCTGGTTAATCCGCGTTTTACATATATACAAGATAGACCCGATAATAATAAATTTTCTGAAGAACATAATGCAATTATGGAAAACCACCTTACACCTTGGTCAAATAAAAACAAGAGTGATAACTATAAAAAAAGGTATATATCAAGGCGACTCCTTGAGCCCCCTGTGGTTCTGCCTGGCCCTCAACCCAATCTCCCATATGCTACTTAAAAAACAAGCCGGATACACACTAAAATATTCTGACGAGGAAAAAGTAATATCACACCTAATCTATATGGATGATATAAAATTATACTCTGAAACAGAAAATAACATGAAATATCTGATTGATGCTACGACAGAATTTAGTAGGGATATTCAAATGGAATTTGGGTTCGACAAGTGTAAGACCGTTCATATTATTAGAGGCAAAATTAAACCTGGTAACTACACAGTTGATGATACAAATACAATAATAGCTATGGAACCTAATGAATTATACAAGTACCTTGGCTACCAACAATCTAAAGGAATAGACCATATTAAAATTAAAAAAGCACTTAAAGACGAATACAGAAAACGAGTCAATACCGTATGTAGAAGTTATCTCACAGCAAAACACCTGATAAAAGCCATAAACAGTTACGCAGTACCAATTCTAACTTACTCTTTTGGTGTTATTAAATGGACTAAAACGGACATCCGGCATCTAGAAATTGCAACAAGAACAATTCTCACAAAGCATAATAATCACCACCCAAAATCCGCAATAGAAAGAATTAACTTGAAGAGAGAAAATGGAGGCCGAGGACTTATAACTATTCACGCAATGTGGCAGAAACAAATAAACACTTTAAAAACATTCTTTTTCCACAAAGCCAATAGCAGTACCATACACAAAGCAGTTGTATTAAACGATGAAAACTATACACCACTAAATTTATCAGACCAAACACTACTCGTAACTGAAACCGATCCTGAAGCAACAAGGTTACAGCTGTGGAAAAATAAGGCTCTACATGGTAGACACCCCCACGATCTATCCCAACAACACGTAGACTCCGCAGCCTCAAATACATGGTTGAAACTCGGCACATTATTCCCTGAAACGGAAGGTTTTATCATCGCTATTCAAGACCAAGTCATCAACACCAGAAATTATAGAAAGCATATAATTAAAGACCGCAAACTCTCCGATGACAGATGCCGAAAATGCCACAGCCATCCAGAAACCATTCAGCACATCACAGGAGCATGCCCCAATCTTGCACAAACAGACTATACACATCGACATAACCAGGTAGCAAATGTAATACACCAAAACTTAGCTATTAAACATGGACTAATACCGCAAAACAAGACACCCTATTACAAATATAACCCTAGCTGTATATTAGAAAACAACACCCACAAAATGTATTTCGACCGCGCCATACTTACCGACAGGACAACACACTATAATCGCCCGGATATTACCTTAACAGATAAAATTAACAAAACGACTTATCTAATTGACATTGTCATCCCAAACACACACAACCTACAAAAAACAATAGCGGAAAAAATACATAAATATTCTGACCTTAAAGAAGAAGTTACCAGGATCTGGAATCAAGAAAAAGTATATATAGTTCCCATAGTCCTATCAACAACCGGCGTCATCCCTAAACACCTCCACCATAGTCTGAAGCTCATTGATCTGAAACAAAACACCTATATGCAGCTACAAAAAGCTGCAATATTGAATACCTGCAGAATCGTACGAAAGTTTTTACAAGTAGACGATACAAGAACAGAATAATCATCATTAAAACATTTCAGCTATTAGGCTATACCTACATTTTTATGTTATCTACTTGGCTTTGACACGTAGATGACAGTAATGACCAGCTTTTGCTGAGATTAAAAAACCCACTGAAAATAATCTACTACAGGTATAATCCCACATCAATTGCATACGTCTTTAAAGTCCTTATCGTTACCGCAATCCTGTTATACAGTTATGCAGAAAGCTGTAATTTTAAATACATGCCGGATCGTCCGAAAATTTTTACAGAATGATATACAACTACCCAACTCACAAACTCAAACGCCCCGTCTCAATTGCCCACATAATACCTAGTGATTAAGTGCGAATAATCTTCTCAGTTACATTAATTATGAAATGCACTTGGCTTCGGCCCGTGTATTTCATTACGCCAGTGTACCTAGTAGGTATACTGAGAAATGTAAAGAACCTAAAAATAATAATAATAATAATAGTTGTAATATGCAGATTAATTAAAAGTTAAAAGGAAAGTAAACTTCAGATTTCATTACAGAAGGACTCTCGAACATCTAAAGTCGAAATCTCGAGTATCTGTCCCTGTCACTCCGATGACGCCTCCGTTGAAATGACAGAGACAGATGATTTTCAAAGTGTGCGGTAGGCTTTATAGATGTTCAACGCAACCATTTGGCAAGTAGTCCAGATAGTCTCTTACTAATCCATAGAGTTAGAAATAAACATGCAGCAGGACTCATTTTTCATATACATACATACCTATACTGTTTGTCAGTACAAAATAAAAAATATGTATAAAACAAATATGCCTAACTTTCCATAGCATTTTCTAATGACGAATAATCTGCCTTTACACAGTCATGATTATTTTAGCAGAATCATGCGTGTTTGTTGTTGTCATATCCAGATAGTTGGAATTAAAAGAATCTACCCTTATCACTTCAACTCTAATCAGTTATAATAAAGGTGTAGTGGTTTTGACGACTAGGTACGGTCGAGGAAATTGAATGTTTAGCAGTTTATGGCTCATTTTACATTGGACGTGCTTATACAACACAACCAAATTAACTTGAACCGCAAAGTGCTAAACATTCAATTTCCTCGACTGTACCTTTAAGGATCTGTCTAGAAATAAAATACATAGTCTAACAGAAATTGATCTCATCAAGGGATGGTCCAATTAGTTTCAAATTTAACCATTAAACGGGCAAGACTCAAAAAAATCCTATATATGTATATGCAAAGCGTACATTTTGGGTGGATGAATATGAATATTTTTTGCCAACACGTAAGAAGAGTAAAGCGATCTCTCGTTCTCGCTTCTTCGTATGGCTGTGTTACCTGTGTCCCTTAGATTGTGTGCCTCCATTGGACTGATGTGTACTGGGGCCTTTATGTACATACATTATGGAGTTTTGTATAAGCTTAGCTCCCAGTCACTGGTCATATTTTGCTAAGCAAATCTGTCAATAGGGCCATTCCATATGAAATCATCAAATGAGGTGCGCTGCATGCTTTCCGATTAGTATGGAAAAAATCATGGATGATAATATAGGTATGCTTTACATAAAACCGTAGTTGTTTAATTTTTAAACAGCCTAACAGCCAGATAACATAGGTCTGAAGTTTAAAAATAAGCGATTTTTGAGGTCGATGAAAATTGCTTTAACTTTTTTTTAATGTGTGAAACTGAATTTTATTATATGTTAATTTACTATTTAATATGTGTACTTTTGCATGTATGTATTACAGTATGTATATTTTTATTACTTATTGTATGACAAACTTCTAAAACGTCATGTTATTTTGTTAATGGTCAGTGATGTTCAGTAGCTTTTATTGGATTGCTCGCTTGGTCTAGACATGTATTTTTTTTTAATTAACAATCTCAAATAGTCTTTAAATGAAAACTTTAACAATATTTTTGAATTTAGTTCTTCTAACTTAAAAAAACAATAAATTACAAAACCATTTTTGTAGAATTTGCTTTTTATGACGTTAAAAAAAACCATGTTTGGCAAAGTTTAAAGATCTGAAAAGTACACAGAAAAGAAGAACTTACTTTGCTCTTTGTAAATCATCTTTATTTATATTGTGTTATTGATTTTTCAAAGAGATATGATTTTTTGAAATCTACAAGTTAGCAAGAAGTTTCAAAGTAGTTGCTTAAGTTAATGTTTTTTTTTATCACGGACAACATTTAAAAACGTAATAAACAACAAAATGATGATTGTTGATTCCCTCGTTTACTATGTACAGTCAACCAAAAAAGTGGTACACCGCTTTCTTGATGGTAAGCATGAAAATACTAGTGGCACATCTTATAATACGTCTGAAATAGGGTACTTATAGGTTTTATTACACATGCCTACTGTCTTTAGATAAGAGTAATGATGTTGATTCAATAATGCGATAACAATAAAAAATATCAGGTCGTATCATAATTTTGTGCCAGTTTCAAACGGCACCTTACGAGCCGGAATATATTCCTACTCCAAAAATGTTAATGTCGTAAAGGTAGTCAGGTAATAATACTTTACACACACACGCACATATATACATTACATATTTGTGACAAGCTTTTTTGCTGACTTTTGCATGATATGAACATGAATTCGTAAATCGTGCATTAACACAAGGGTCATACACACTGACATACTTAATTACGTACATCGCAACTTAAATAAAGGTTCTTGTTGTTGTTAATGAGTAATAAAATATAGTTATGAATAATTTAATGTGTTTTATTTAAAAAAGTGAAGTCATAGAGCGCCGGAAAATAGTCGTAAAAAGTTCCGAAAAATGGACATTAAAAAAAATCATAATTCTCACAGAAATCGAAAACACAAACCAAATGAAACGGATTCCTATAGAATAGAGTTGGTACTATCTTTTGTATAACTTTTTGGATTTTTTTATATTGCCAAACATGATGAAATTTGAAGTCAAAGTTGAGCAATTTCGTAAAATGGCCAACTTTACCATTCTTTTTTTCAGCTAAATGAAAAGTTTGTGATCAAACCCTCAGTTATTTTATGAGAGCAATACTTGTACTATACAGTAAAAAAAAATTAACTCCCTGAGCCCAGTAGACATGCTGCAAAATCCAATAGAAAATAGGCGGAATTTGTAAATATTCACAAAACTTTCAACATTTATGATGGAATAAGTAAAATAGCTTGATGCATATTGATAATAACATTCTAAAGTACGTTTACTAGAGAATCAGAAAAAATATATAAAATATGTATGTTAGTTACCGAAACAAATTAACATCGCTTCTCGTGGAACCTCAAAAACAGGTAAATTGAAACTTAAAGCGGGCCCCATCTGGATGAGCAGCAAGTAAAAAAAAAAGTATTGACGGTTTACGTACCACTTACTTAAGACTATCATCCTTGATTTTTTTCAAACTGTTTAAAAATCAGTCAGCGCGGAATTAAATCAGAATCTGATGATTTCATATGGAATGGCCCAATAGTAATTTGAATATGATACTTACATTATAACTGTGACACAGATTTGATACAAACATGCTTATTGAACTCGGCTGATAAGTATATCACCTGATTTCAATTTAAGCTACATTCCGCTTTTCAAACAGTAGGCACTCATTCTATAAGGACAGATTTGTTAAGGCAACATTTTCTAAGGCTCTTCAGATGTGCTTAGATCATAATGATAATATTATTATTATTATACTCTTTATTTCACATGTCTCTGTTTATTATTATTATTTGTGTGTCTTTACCATATCTCGGGACCATGGGGTCCCGGGCCTTTGGGAGGCATGCGTGGGGCCGAAGCCAACAGCGCAGAGGCCCTTTAAGACAATTAATATAGAGTAAAGGATACACATGGCGGATACCATCCCCGAGCGCACAATATGATACGTCCGGAGATGGTCCCCGCCAGGTGCAAAGACTATTGCAGTGCAGCACTGTGACTGCGATGGAAACTAAGGTCATGGGCTATGGTTGGTATAATGGATGGACTGGATACTGGGTTATGGGAGGAGACTAGCGGACACCTGCCGTGACAATCAGTCTCAAAATTGTAAAAAGGCAGGTGGTGACTCGCCAACTCATTTAGTGGGCCCTACAAACGGCCGCACGCACAGTGCGACAATAGCGCAACACTTCAGAGTGGCTTTGAGGTTGTCGAGAGGTGAGACTGCGGTAGCCAGATCCCGGTAATCCGTTCAAGGGCCGCCGGCGTTATGACATTTTACACTTCTAACCTCGAGCATAGGTCCCGCTCTTGCGAATCCACTCTGGCCGGCCGGTCAAGGCAAGCACAGAGGCGAGGGCCATATAAAAGGGCCCTCTGGAATAGGGGTCCGCGGTGTCGCCACTCACCGTCAGCTCGCCACAAGCTGCCCCCGCGGGTTTATTATTATTATTATTCACAGAACAAAAAATAACGTAGAAGCGGCTTATACCCCGATTCTCGAGAGAACCGATGTCGCCACACTCACACTGGCGCAAACATGCATTACACAGAAGTATCTGAAAGCTTATTGGTTATAAAATCTTATACAAAAATAAACTTTATTTCGAATGCGACAAAAGCAAAATTATACTACTCGTTTTATTACTTACGACGTTTCGCTTGCTACTACTAACTTGCAAAGAGAGTGTTGCCATCTAGCGTCGAGTAGCATAAGTCTGTTTAATAACTAAAACTCAATAGTTCAGCAACTCCCCAATAGATGGCGAATCCCTGTTCTCTCTCCCACATACATGGCATTTCCCAAGAGTAAAAGAGATAGGCTGCTTTTTGCACGTTATGGCTAACAAGCGTCATAGTGCTGTGCAAGAGTCGGTATTATATCGATAAAATATATATAATTATATATATGAAGTAATAGCATTGGGCGTCTAGGGAGGTAATTACGGTATTACTAACTAGAGTGTTAGATTTTAATGACTCGAGTTAGTATTCCGCTTACCGACCGTGATGCATATAATGTTTTTCATCACACTTCTAAGCAAAAAAAATTGTTTTAAGACAAAATATTGTTAAATGACGTACCAACTTTTCTATAACTCCCTAGGGAATACTCCCGCGATGCATGCAAGCAATGGGGCGCTTACAAAGCAAGTGTGATGAAAAAGTACATTTCTTCGATTTGCTTTGGTTTTTCATCATCATCATCATCATCATATCAGCCGAAAGACGTCCACTGCTGAACATAGGCCTCCCCCAAAGATTGCCACAATGACCGGTCCTGCGCCACCCGCATCCAGCGGACTCCTGCGACCTTCACCAGGTCATCAGTCCACCTTGTGGTGGGCCTACCCACGCTACGCCTTCCGATACGTGGCCGCCACTCAAGAACCTTCCCGTCCCAACGGCCATCGGTTCTACGCGCAATGTGCCCCGCCCAATGCCACTTCAGTTTAGCGATTCGCAGAGCTATTTCGGTTACTTTGGTTCTGCTGCGGATGGTCTCATTTTTAATCCGATCACCATACCTGGGATAACTCGGGGCATTTATACGAAAGTGATGTAGCAAAATATTTTATCGACTAAAAATATATCGATATTACTGTGAATGACAACATCAAAATGTTATTCAGCATAAATAAATATTAGGTACTTTTCAGCATAAATAAATAAATTTAAACGGGTAGTTACGCGTTTATTTAAAAATAATTTTCAAAATATACAATTAATATTAAAAAATCAATATTTAAATTGTCATTTTGATTAAAATGACATCTGCATACAAGAGGCCCGATATCAGATATGACATCGAACCTCTGTACTGTAATCGAGAATGTTCAATAAGCACATATTTTATTATAATTATAATTTATAATATATAACAAATAATTAATTCATAACCTTTTGAATAATTAAAAACAGACAGATGGACAGTCGGACAGACAATGATAACGATAATTTGAGAACGGCACCTTATAATTCACACCCATAATATTATAATATTAGGATATGCTCATGCTCACAGTAAGTAAGGCTGAGATGATGATGATGACGATGACATTCGGGCGGAAATGGTGAAACTATGTTTTGGCAACGAAACCTTAATATCTACAATATTATAATATTATGAAAAGAGACCTACACTCAGCAGCTAGCAGCAAAAGGCTGAGATGATGATGATGATGATGATGACGATGACAGTCGGGCAGACATGGCGAAACTATAATTTGACAATAGAACCTTAACATTCACAATATTATAATATGAGGATGTGGGGATCTTTACTAAGCAGTAGGTACGGTAGTAGTCTTAGGGTGATGATGATAATGACGACAATGACAGTCGGGTGGACATAGCGAAACTATGATTTGGCAACGAAACCCTAATATCCACAATATTATAATTGGATGACATGCAGGCCTACGCTCAGCAGCTGGCAGCAAAAGGTTGAGATGATGATGATGATGACGATGACAGTCGGGCGGACATGGCGAAACTATAATTTGGCCACGAAACCTTAATATCCACAATATTATAATATGATGATACGTAGGCCTACGCTCAGCAGCTGGCAGCAAAAGGTTGAGATGATGATGATGATGACGATGTCAGAAATAAAGATTATAGATAGAGAACATGTTTCAATTTTATTCACTTAATCGGCTCAAGACAACTAATGTAGGTATATCGACGAAATAAAATATCGATATCGATACCTTTTTGGACCCTTTCCTCGCATTGGCCGCTACTCAGCCTATCGTTCCGAAATTCTAGAAATGTCCATAGTTTCATGCCAAATAAAAAACGACCTTATTATTGGCATATAAAGTTGTTTCTTATTTAGTGTAGTACAAACATCTTGCGGAAGACGAAATATTTTAGAAAATATTAAAATATTAACAAATTAAGAACTTCGGGTGGTATGAAATACCTTCATTGGTGAGGTTTGACTTCTGGCTGTTACTTTTACATCCCAAAACGGCACAAAAAGGCATATTTGCACATTCTTTTTCGGATTTATTCGAAAACGATCTCACGTGAGTGCGCTTAGAGAACTGACGGCCTACTGTGGTTAACTTTTGTGCAGGTAAGCCTTGCGCTGCTTACTATTGCCACACGCGCTGCGCTTACATTACGCTTCTACTGTTTTTTCTGTTTTGTGTTATTATTTATAATTCAGGCAGACAGTTGAAAAACAACTGATGTAAGCCCGTATCCTGAAATAGATAATAAATGGGTCAATCACCTTTTTTATGTCACACATTGCCATGGTTGTGTCCTCCTAGGTACCCTTAAAGTTTAATAGCATTAAAATATTCAAAACTTAGATTTTTTGACAGTTCCATATAGGTTATAGGTTTACTCGGGCTAAATTTCCGCAACTCGACGTCAAAAATTTTGCGCCTATTTTGCGTGATGGGTTGTCGGCACTACTATTGCCAACCCAGCTCTACCAGAATGCCTAACAGACCCTTGATGTTGCCGACGACTTGACAGTTCCATACAGGAGACATCAGACATGATTGATAACACTTGGCTTCACTTCAGTAGTATACAAATTAAAAGGTTTTTTTGTTGTAGTTCATTATCATTTATTATTATTTATTATATTATAATCAATTATATATAAGAAGTGTCAATCAATTGTTTACTTTATTCAACAGAATTATGTTCTGGTATTAATTAACATTTTAAAACTAGTTACTACGTTTATGCTTACAGGGGCAGGGTTATCCTAGGCATGGTGCGGATAGTACATTTGTTGTTCTATCTGTAACCACCACGGTCGCGTTTTATAAAATTACAATTTACAATTTTGCTTTTTGCCTCTCTTTCTAGCCAATAGGTGCGTGCGTTAGAGAGGCATTTGTTCATGCAGATCATAATTACATACTGCAACATGCCTAAAATATTTTATAATATGTATTTCACCTAAAATAATACATTCAGAGAAAAGTTTAAATTAAATATTGTTCATGGGCCTAAATAGGTCATATGCTGTCTAAATTACATATTGACAAATGCCACAATGTGGTTATACCCGTTGTACTAACTGGAGCACTGTTTGTGGTTTTCTAGTCTATGTGTGTAGCATTTCTACTAACTGAAGTGAATATAGTTATATTTGGCATCATAGGTCCTTAGTACCATAGGTACCTTACAATTAAATTAACATCAGCCTATCTCAGTGTAATATTAGGAAATAGGCCTCTTATATTGACTATGTGTATGGACACATTAGGAGGTAAATGCCCAAAATCACTACCCTGGACAAGCAGATTGGTGATATAAATATATATAAATAAATATAAATATCTTGAGACATCTTACACAAATTAACCTAGTCCCACAGTAAGCTCAATTAAGGCTTGTGGTGTGGGTACCAGGTGACAATATATATAATAGATGGATACATAATAGATACTTACATACATAGACAGCCATGACCAAGGAACAAATATTTGCAATAAATAAATACACAAATAATGCCCTCGAGGCTATTCTAACAACTAGGCTACGGAGGCTGATAGCATGTTAACATCCAAGTCCTGGTACTAACAGAAGTACAAATTACTAACAGTTGAATTTAAATGTTGTGAACTAGTAAGAGTGTTGCTTTTGTTTTGTACCATTCAAATTCAAAACAAACAATGTTAGTCATCAGTAGGTTTTCTTTTAATAATTAGGTTTAAATTCCCAAATACTCTTACTAACAGGCCAGGACTTTTGAAGCTATAATATAAGTACTTTTTAGGTAACATTAATGTTTTAGAAAATGTTTAACATTAAGTACTAATTTAAAAGAAAATATTTACACTATGATTCTTAATTATTCCTACAACAAAGTAGAAACAAATTACTTAAAACATGCCCTCTGTAATGGCTAGAGCAACATTAACAATCTTATCTTAATTGTTATGACATGCCCCCAGAGTTGAATGTTTTAGGACTGGCCAATTCTAGGTAGTAGAACATAAAATAGGAAAATAACAGTGTTTGCATATTAAACAACAACAAATACGGACTTATCTGAGTGCGAGAGTAAACAAGATTGTTAATTTATGCTAGTTTAACGCGTAATACCTGCCTGAGATCGAGAAATGGGCAGTGCACACGGCAAATTGTGCCAGTCAAGTATCGTGACGTAAGTTTGTTATATGCAGTTTACATCGCCTTAATGAGATTTAAATACTATGTAAGCTCCCCACAATGATGCGATACAACTCTCAAATTCTCTCACATCCAGAACAATGACTCGTACAAATGAAATTAAAGAGAAACAGCGATTGAATCATACCCATCTGTGACAACAAAGGCTACAACATTTATAAACGGTGTATGACCTTCTGTTATGAATATTAGTAGATACATATACAAAAACTCTTCGGGATAAGCATAATAAATCGAAAGACAATGTTTTAGTGGCCGTTGCGACACGATGTAGGAATTAGGATAGAAAATTGTTTTGACATACCTTTGGTTTGTAGAACCATTTTCTGAGAGACTCCATTGGACCAGTTTTGTACAACAGCCGCATATGAACAAATCACAACACGAACACACACATTATTAAAACTTAATATAGCACCGAAAATCACTACACGGATGCAAAACTATTAAATTTTGCCAATATTTACGTCAAACAACATAAACGGCGGACATGTTTCCACGATTCGCGTTCACGTTCACTCAATGCAGACTGAGCTGAGTGAACGGCTCAATCGAGTAAGATAAATCTTGTTTAGTATCGTTCATTCATTCACAATACATCAAACTTTCAACTAGCAACACCGGTAAATCTATTGGCTGGACTTTCAACATTTTTAACGGTGTCTCAAATGGATTATGTTGTAACTTGGATGCGTTCAAGATTGGTTCAAGAACGGTCATGTAGGTAGGAGTGAGGAGTCGCCTTTAGATGTGTTCCTGACCGTGTTTATAACATACTCTGTTGTAGTTTCGTGTAACAAGGCGGGAAACACAAAATAAAAATGTTATTGTAGGTACTCTAACCAATGTCACCATGTTGGAACGGGCCTTGGAGTGCATTTTTTTAACTCATCAACTGACTAATTTCCACCGGACCTAGTGATTTCTAGAATTACGTTCCTATTTTTGCTCATTTATATTTCAAGTAATATTGTCTCGGTTGACTAACGAACGTTGGAAAGAGTACGAAACGTCGGGATATGTATAGTCCGGTTATATAGTTATATTTACATACATACACAACCACAAAAAATATAGAGGGTGATAAAGGGAGGGTCGTAAACCCTATTGTGAAATACGTGTCTCAACAAAGTTTCCTATGGATCAAGTATAAAAACCGCGAAAAACAATCTAATTTCATACCGATCGGTGCGAATTAAAGTGTTCATAATTTCCAGTGTCGTTTCATAATTATGCAAACACATTTAGTATGGAGAAATGTATACATATTAATGAACTCAAACCATAAATAAAATTGTCATCACATTTGCTTTCGAAGCGCGCCATACGGTGCCATTTGATATTTGATTATCACTCTTATTTTTAATATTTATATTTTTAATTTAAGTTTTGCTGCCTCCGGATTTGAGTAGAAATCCGAAAATGTATGGGGCTTAAAAAGTTATTATTTTGGACCTTTTTTCGTCTTTTTTGGCTTCGTAACTTTAAAAAAGCTATTTCCAGGACAACACAATACTCAAACATAGCTCATGTTGCAACAAAAAGTAAAAACATAGATATCAACTGTGGTCAGTACAAAATGTAAGTACTGAAGTTTCTATGAAATCTTTCAAATAGATCCGGATGCAGAAACTTAATTTCGATGGTCAAACCATTTTGCACACTCTTTATCGACCTAATTACGGTACTATTTTCAACTGTGCACAGTAAAAAACAAGTACTTTTTTTTCTTCACACATCAGTGACCCGCCCTAATACCTACTAACTCGAGTCATTAAAAAGGCATCCGCCTTCGGCGTCGGACTTTAACACTCTCGTCAGTAATACCGTACTTACCTATCTAGATGCACAATGTACTATTAAGGTGCATTCAGATCAAACGAACATTCGCTATTCTAACCCCCCACTCTACGAAATTCGATCGTTGCTCTTTTGGTCTGAATGCACCTTTATGCTCGAACTTAACTAGTCGTATAAAAAAAGTGCGTTTGTTCAATTGTTCATATAGGTCCCATGGGAAATCTTGTTTACAAAGACCAACTTAACACATTTTTACAGTTTAGATCACGACCCCACAATCCCCCTGTATTTACATAATAAAATTAATAAATATACAAATAATGCCCTCACTGGGATTCAAACCCGAAACCAGGAATATTTATATTTGTTTACATTTTTTTTTTGGATTCTGCTAACGAATGATAAATGACAATGACATTACGAATGATAACGAATGGTACTTACATACTACTTCGTGTTGTTTCTATATTCAATAACGTACCACCCACACGTTCTTAGGGAGTATTATATTCTTATCTTGCTTCGCTACATTGCTACTAACAAGGGTGTCGGGAGTTTTTCACAATAGTGACACACGGACCGGACAAAAATGATGTCAAATAATTGGCGCACCAAGTTCAGTGTCCCTACCGCGAACTTCGAAATCCGCAAACGAGGATTTGTCTCTCTCACTCTAATGACGCCTTCGTTGGAGTGATAGAGAAAAATCCTCGTTTACGAATTTCGATTTTCGGTGTAGTAGGCCTGTAAGTAAGTATAACCATTCGTCAGTACAATAAAAACAAAGTGTAAAAAAAATATGGCTGGCTTTCCAAGTTTCCATAGCATTATTTTTACGTTATCACTTATTACTAATAAAATATCATAATATTTTCTTCGGTTATACCGCGATGACTAATTACTCATGAAATAAAACTATCTAAAACGAATGAAATCGTGTCCCTATATTAATTAAATTTAACTTCATCCCTACGTTTCGAATACTTTGTACAGGGTTCGTGGTCGTGGGAACAGTCGCCCGCACACCACGAACCCTGTAAAATGTTCGAAACGTCGGGATGAAGTTAAATTTAATCAATATACGCGATTTAATCTGTTTTATATTTTAAAGACAAACGGGTCTTAATCGCGTAAACTTACGCTTAATTATATCCTGACGTTTCGGGCATGACGTTACACACCCGTGGTCGCAGGCAGACTGGCGAGAGAATGTATCAACACCTTCGAGCTGCGCGGGTTTTTAAATCAATATAATCCGTTTTAGATAATAAATATCAATAATTTTAACAAAAAAATTATGCGAACTCAAGGTTTAAGGTTTTAAGTTGGTAATAAAACCAAGATTGTGTTCTAAAAGAACGTGATTATGGAATAATGGAAATTTTGGAATTGCAAAGAGCATGACTGTATTGAATGCGTTTAAGAATAAGCTAAAAATTGCCTAAAAGCTTTTTTTTTTATAGTTTTGCCATGTCCGTCTGTCCGCACTAGAAATCTGCAATTTAGTACTGGTAGGTATAGGTAAATATTAATCATGCCAACAAAGTGGTACAATAAAAACTGCAAAACATTTTTTTTTTAACAAATGTTTGCGATAAATAAATACACAAACAATGCCCTCGCCGGGATTCGAACCCGGAACCTCCAGCTTCGTAGGCAGGGTCACTACCAACTAGGCTACGGAGGCTGACAAAAATTGTGTCCCCCCCCTCTAACTTTTGATCCGTAGGTCCAAAAATATGAAAAAATCATGAATAGTGGGCTTATAGAGTACTTTAAAATGAAACTATTTCGAACATAATCAGCCCAGCCGTTTTTGAATAACTACGGAACCCTACACTGAGCATAGCCCGACATGCTCTTGGCCCGTTTTTATTTATCCTGTTCTGTTACTGTGCAATTTAATATAAAACTATCAATGTAGACAACGTAGACATACTTTCCCTGTAACATATTTGTTTTTCTGTCTACAGAGTAACAGACTCTATGTAATGCTAAATAAAAACTTTCTTTGTCTATAGGGATTTACCTGAATATATACGCTTAAAGCTTTTTGGGCTTTGGAGCTGTATGTCTCGAATGTGATATGATAGTTCAGGATGCGTAATGATGCAAATAAAGGGATAACACAATAGTTTTACAACCACGCGAATACATCAACGGTATTCATTTCATAGAGTTTCTCGTTAGTATTCGTTTTGGAAAGATTTCGTGTGTTATTTTGATCTGAGGTATAGGTATCGAGTTGGGTAAGTGAAATAGAGGTGCATCTGGGTGCTTAGACAAGTTGCCGATCGCTAACGCTTAATCGTCAATCGTAAACGAAAGGCAGCTAACTGTCATTGTCGCAGTAATATGAAAGAGTGACAGAGGGGAAACTACGATACGCTACTAAGCGTTAGCGATTGGCAACTTTGTTAAGCTTCCTGAAACACTAAACTTCATTATATATTATTATGTTTATAGTTCGGGAAATATTATTTGACCGACTCTTAAGGTGCATTCAGATCAAACGAGCATTCGCTATTCTATCCCCCCACTCTACGAAATTCGATCGTTTCACAAAACGTGATTTGTTGATTTCGTAGAGCGGGGGATAGAACAGCGAATGCTCTTTTGGTCTGAATGCACCTTTAACTTACTTAAGACCTTTTGTTTTGCATCATTAACAATAGAAAAGTGCTAGACTGCTGAGATAACAGTCGGTCAAATAATATTTCCCGAACTATATCATGCAAAATTTCGATCTGAGAGAAGTGAAACATATGTTTCACTTACTTTATACTTCACTAAAATTATGTCCCCAGGGGACATTTGAGGATAGTGATCGATTGCAAAAAAAAACATATGTAGTTAAGGCCTTTCAAAACAAAAATCATAATCGCGTCAATTGTGTTACGAAAGTTAGTGATAGAAATTGTATAGTATACTCTGTCTAACAACCTTTAGCAGTAGAAAAAGGTAGGAAATAAAAAAAATGTAAGTCTTTGTTTTATAGCTCACTAAAATATTTTTGCCTTTTTTTACTCGGCAAAAGTTGTTACACAAAATTTAACATCGTAGCACAAAATTTTTTTTTATTAAAGGCCTGCAGCCAAGGCTCGGAACCGGTTTTTTTCGAGAACCTCGAAATAGCCCAATATTTAAAATATTTTATCTACATCCATATCATAAGTTGTCTACAATATGTTTAGCGGCGGTAAGCAAATAGCCTACTTTAAGAAATCTGTATCTGTGGGTGTATCATAATTTTTACTTTACGATATCGGCAACCGATATCTTAATCACAATTAAATTTCGAACATTCTGTTAAAAAGAAAAAACACACTTTAAGTTCGATTATCGAATTAATCGATTTGTAATTTCATTCACATTAAAATTCATATTCCATACATTCTTCTAAATGTCGAATACTGAGAATCGATTTGAGAATCGATATCGACTCAAGACCTTACCTGGTTTATGAATAAAAAAAAACTAATGTCAGTTCAGTCATTTGTTTTGTTTGAATTGTTTCAAACAAGGAGGTTGGAGGGTTGCCTATAGGTTACACACTAAAGAGGTCCGTGCTCTGTGGTTTCAAACATACAACTTTTTTGGACTGTTGACTTGAAAGTTAAATATTATCGAGTTCGTTGTGAAATATTTACACTGAAAAATTATTTATGACGACGAAGACAGTGATGTTGAAATGTGTGAAACACCACCAGAAATCCGGGACGCCGCTACAACCGTGACCAATAATTTGCTGCCACAAAAATAAACATATTGTAGAAAACTTATTATATGCATGTAGATAAAGTTATGTATGTGACTGTACATAATTAGGCATTAAACACTCGTGTGATCTTATTATGAAACTCGCCTACGGCTCGTTTCATAAAACCACACTCATGTTTGATGCCTCTTATTATGCGCCAGCCACATAAATAACTATTATATTCTTTATGTAGCACTCAAAATATTATGAAATTACCAACGTCGTATTATTAAATTACTCCATGCACAAGAATTGATATAAGTACCGAAGATCAAAAAAGAACAAAATTCGAACCGTTCTTTTGTATGGAGTAAAAACCGGTATCCGAGCCCTGCCTGTAGCTAATAGCTATGTTTTTTTTTTTTGCAATTGACAAATCTGTACAATCCACTTACTTTACTTTATAAATTAAATCGAACTGACCTATAACCTATATATCTACGATTGGCCCTCGTGGCAATATACCGAGGATGCTGGTGACATTTCCTCGCTGTATCGCAATGCTGATATGCTGTGGCCGGAAAACACACCAGGCTTTAGTTACGTCGACCAGGCGTAATGCACGTAACGTTTCGTACTTTATTTCTTTCGCAATTGTCTCATATCATAATGTACAATTTCTTTTTTTATCTTTATTTACAAATCTGTACAATGTATGATATTGGGTGAAATTTGGGCCTTATCAATTCTGTACAATGTATACCTAATATTGGTACGAAAAAAGAAACGTGAAAACTACTTCCTTAGACACATTACGTACCGATTTCTAGAACTTCTATCCAATTAAAACATGGCCAAATGCAATTCTTTCTAAAAGCGTCTTTACAGTCACCATCATTTATCGTCATATACAGTTTTTGTATTAGTTAAAACCAGGTTAAAACCTCAAACGCGCCAAAGCTACATTAACTATTAGATATATCGGAATTCCAAGTTGCCCATCGCAAACGCTTAGTAGCGTTTCGTAGTTTTCCCTCTCCGTCACTCTTTCATATTAGCGCGACAATAGTACATTACTACCGAGGCCGGGAAGTGACTGGTTGCCGGCCGAATATATGTAGACGGCCGAGCGAAGCGAGGCCGGATAGTATTCGGACGGCAACCCGTCACTTCATGGCCGAGGTATGTATAATGCTTTTCTCAAACATGCAATGAAATGAAACAAAAAAATGTATCTTCTTTCTAAGAAATTATAAGTCAACTACATAACTAAGTCTTTGAAACACAACAAAAGTCAAATACGACACCGACACCTCATTTTTTTTTTAAGATTGACCTGTTTGAAAGTTGCAAAATAAATTTTTAATTTAAAAAAGCGGTAATAGACGACGCGGTCGGTTGGGTCCAATTAATCGCATGCAGTGATCGGGGCCGACGGATCGCGCCGTATAATACTGCTTTTTAAATATTATTTTGAGTAGTTATTGTACATTTATTTTAAATGATATAATTTAAATACCTAATTATAACTGCAAAAATTTGCCAATCATTTTTTTTATACTAATATTACTTACAGATAATTATTAACCCTATGTCAAATGAAAATTAAAAAAGAGGTACTTGCCGGCCTAGGCCGGCAACGAGGTACTTCCCGGCCACTTTTTAGGCACGTAACTACAACATTTCATTGCATGTTTGAGAAAAGACAGTTAGCTGCCTTTCGTTTACGATTGACGATTAAGCGTTTAGTTAGCGATTGGCAACTTGTCTAAACACCCATGGTGCTCACAAATATCTTATCATGCCTCTATTGTCATGGTATTTGAATCCATGGGATTAACAAGTGCTTTACGGCGAAACATCGTGAGGAAACCAGCATAATATATTTCTGTGAAGAAATTCATGGGGGTTTATGAGAAGTTCCTAACAAGTATTCGGGCAGCGTTGGGACCACGCAAACTAGGCGTTTGATGTCAAGTAATAATGGCCAAAATACAATACCTACAAAACATTTTAAGTCGTATTGGTAGTCTATATTCTTTTATTGTCTTTGGCCCTGACAGTTTTGTCTGAATTTTCCTCACTAGATAAATAATGAAAGAGATTTGTTTCAATATAAAGTATTACTTACAAAATATGATTTTCTATGCATTTGTTTCACAGCAGGGGAGAACGTAACCTTGGATAAAGTAAGGTTACGTTTTGAAGGTCAAAATGGTTTCATGTAGGTAGTTTTTTAGCATCGCCAACAAACTGTTTCGCAGTTTGGCGAAAATATTGTTTAAGATATAATGTAAGTGCTCAATTGTTTTTCAATAAAAAAAAAATAAAAAAAGTTAGGTAAATTCGTCGTCAGAAATAACTGAGCGGCTAGTGCTCAAAAATATCTGAACATGCATTCTAAAACAATAGAAGCCTGCTCAGATATTTATGAGTATCCTGTATGCTTAGCACATGATTGGTATGTCAGTATGTCGCCCCGAGGCAGTTTTTTTTTTATACTACGACGGTGGCAAACAAGCATACGGCCCGCCTGATGGAAAGCAGTCACCGTAGCCTATGGGCGCCTGCAACCCCAGGGGTGTCACATGCGCGTTGCCGACCCAATAAGAACTTGTACACTCCTCTTTTGAAGAACCCCATACTGTAGTCCAACGGGAAAACCTCGGCAGGGAGCTCATTCCACACCCACAGACGGACTGTCCGCGGGAGGAAGTTCCAGATTTTCCATCTTTAACAACTAGCCTCTGTAGCTTGGTAGTGACCCTGCCTACGAAGCTGGAGGTTCCGGGCTCGAATTCAGGCGAGGGCATTCTTTGTGTATTTATTTATCACAAATGTTTGTTTCTTGGCCGTGGCTGTGTATATGTATCTAAGTATCTATAAGTATCTATCTATTATACAGGGTTATTTTTTCACCAGTACAATAAATCAACATACGTAATAGTACTAATAGTAGTCCAAGTTACAGAATACTAACATTTTTTGTTACTACCCCTTTAGAACAAAAAAACTAAAATACCGATGTTTGAACTTATCCGCAAACCTAATAAGAAAATTGGACGCATTACGCATTATCAATGTACATAACTAGCAAAACACACGAACTGGCAACTGTTTGTTTACAACGTCATCGCACGTGGCATGGCGGCTTAGAAAAGCGGCAATGATAATTAACTTATGATTATGACTTGGCAAAAAAATTTTACTTGATCCCAAATCTTCCTTCATACTTGCACTAAGGACAGAAACTTTCTTCATTGAGGCGTATTTAAACACTTGAAATCAACTTTATGCACAATGATTGGAATAAAAAAAACATACCTGATTAATGGCGTCCATTTCTCATACTAATTAATTAATTCACATACTTAAGCAAGTGTTCAAAATGTTGGCCGTGGTTATCTAAACACGCTCTTGCCCGTTTTTAGGGTTCCGTAGCCAAAATGGCAAAAACGGAACCCTTATAGATTCGTCACGTCCGTCTGTCCGTCTGTCCGTCTGTCCGTCTGTCACAGCCGATTTACTCGGAAACTATAAATGCTACAGTAACGAAATTTGGTAAGGATATGTGTTATATGAACCGCTACAGGATTATGATACTAAATTGTAAAAAAAACCATTGGGGTGGGGGCCCTCCATACATGTAACTGAGGGATAGAAATTTTTTTTTGTTGTATATAAGCGTGTGGGGTATTAATAGAAAGGTCTTTGAAAATGATATGAAGGTTTATAAATTTTATGTTTATTTAAGCAAATCGTTTTCGAGATATCAGCTTTCAAAGTCTGAAAAATGTGTCCCCTCCCTCTATTTTTTAAACTACGCGATATAAAATTCTAAAAAAAATATATGTTATGCACATTAATAAACTCTATCAACGATTTTTGGTTTGATTAAATTATCTTCTATAGTTTTTGAGGTAGGTTGATTTAACTGTATTTTTTTATAATAAATCGATAATGGTACGGAACCCTTCGCGCGCGAGTCCGACTCGCACTTGGCCGGTTTTTAAATGTTTCCTTCGATATTTCCCAACATAAGTCTGTAGTTCTCACTTTTAAGTTCATCAAATGCACTTATTATTAGATTTTTTAAGTCTTTTAAATTTTGGGCCTACCCTCACCCCACGAAAACAGTCACACGGGGTCAAATCTGTTGACCTGGCTGGCCATAGCTATAACACTGGCATTTTCCAGGCGGGGCACACTTTCTTCAGCGTATAGCCGCTGGGCTGCCACTGCATTTTCCCCAATGAGAAAATAACTACGAACCATTTCGTACGAGCAATTTCCGACTGAAGGTAGTACGATGCGGCGCGTGCGCACATACCTACGTCAACCGTGACACTGACCGTCCCTGACCTAGTCACCGAGATTGAGGTAACTGCTATGTTGCCAACTCGTGCGCAGGTCGCTCACCCCTTTCCGCCGCCCTCTGCGTCCCGCACCCCGTTGACGTCTTATCATTAGTAGGCCCATTATTTTGCATTTGCATGAAGGATAAATTAATAATAAATGAAAAAAAAAATGTCAATTTTATTTGATAAATGTAATCTATTATCGATACCAAATATGTGGGAAAATTTATTGTACCGGTGAAAAAGTAGCCCTGTATATCGTCGCCTGGTACCCACACCACAAGCCTTAATTGAGCTTACCGCAGGACTAGGTTGATTTGTGTAAGATGTCCCAAGATATTTATTTATTATTTATTATTATATAATATGAATAAAAGAGGGATGGATAGTCTATCTCGCGGCGACATATTGTCGCACTGATCCTGTTCCTGTGCTAAGCCTACTGGGGCATATTTCTCGAAAGCTTGTAACTTGTAATACAAGCGGAAGTCCTTGGGCCAATTTCTCGAAAGCTTGTAACTTGTAATACAAGCGGAAGGCCTTATCTAATTAATAGTGTCAAAAAGAGACTTCCACTTGTATTACAAGTTACAAGCTTTCGAGAAACGGGCCCCTGATCTGATGAATAGTGTTAAAAGTGACTTCCACTTGTATTACAAGTTACAAGCTTTTGAGAAACGGCCCCTGAGGCCTATTTCTCGAAAGCTTGTAACTTGTAATACAAGCGGAAGTCCTTATCTAATTAATAGTGTCAAAAAGAGACTTCCACTTGTATTACAACTATTACAAGTTACAAGCTTTTGAGAAACAGGCCCCTGGTCGCTCTGATATTTTTGAAGGCGACTGTGCTTAATTGGCAAACATAGCCCGCCACTATACTACCAGGATGCTTAGCCAAGTTGCCCATCGCTAACTCTTCGTCAATCGTAAACGAAAGGCAGCTGTCTTTGTCGCACTAATATGAAAGAGTGACAAAGAGGGAAAACTACGATACGCTACTAAGCGCTAGCGATTGGCAACTTGGCTAAGCATCCAGGCCTGTCCAACTAGCGCGTTCGGTTCGAACTGTCAGAGCCACCTCAGGGAGGCCATCAGTAGGGCCTCACGGCAAGCGGTGACGCACGTCGCGCACTCGCGAATGTTCTTCGTTGAATAATTCTACTTACTAATTCGACCGCTGTCAGAGGATGATTTATAACAATGAACAATAAAAAAACAATATAAAAAAGACAGTAATTAAGTACTAAGATTATATCATTGTTTAAAAGGAAGCAACCTTATTCAGAAAAGATACGAGTTACGCGATTGAAAGTGAGCGCACTTCTACGTGAAATTTAGCGTAGGCATTTAGCGTTGCGCGGTGGGAATTTGAACTTAATAGTATCGTAGCAAGAGTCATTATTTCTTTAAACGGGTTTCTGGAGATGGTTTTCTTTTTTTTTTTATTTATTATATAAAAAAGTTTTATAAATTACAATAATTTTGGCAAGACCCGTCATTGGCAAAACCTTGAAGAGGTTTGTGTGCCGATTGAGAGTTCGATGGATATTTGTCCAGACATTATATTAGAAATTACAACTAACATGCGACTTGCACACGTTGTTCTTTGGTCGGAGGTACTCTGTACTTGCACTAATATGTACTGTGGTACTCCCAGAAACTCATGACAGCGGTACCTATTTAATGTTTATGTATAGAGTCTTTAATTTGCAATGAAAGTACCCTCAATCCACATCGATTTGCTGATAAGCTGACCTCAGGGATAGGGATTACGCATTACGCCTACATTTTAGGGTCCGACTGTCAGCTAAGATCGCCTATAGATTTTCCATAGGCATAAATTATCTGTGACTGTGACTTGTGTCGTAGTCGTTTGTGTCTATGATTGTGTCTATCCCTGAGATTAACGAATAGAATAGATACCAGGCAAAAATAGCAACTGAAGATGTAACTGAAAAGATGAAACTGTGCGGCAAAAAGAGATGAATATATATGAGCACAAGTGTAGGTTGTCCGCACTTTCATGATGTTCTAGAGATGTACCTGTGTCGATTTTCTATATCGATAAATTAGGTGCATGGCGTGAAGAACTTGATAACTCGACATGATAATTAGGTATGATAGTTAGGACCTGGACTGGCAACCCTGGCCATGTAAACATTAAGGCAAGAGCTCTGCTAATTAATTTATGAAAATGGTGTGAAATAAGTTGTTGAAGAAGAAACGCTGCAGCGGTACTTAGTGCACTAAAGTACTTACATGGGAATCACAGTGAAAAAATCCATTTACCGAGCACAGGACACTAAAAATCGTGGTGAGGAAAGCTTCATGGCCGTTATTTTGCTACTTTTTAAATCAAAATTATCCGTGGAAGCACAATACGAACTTTCACGAGTCAAAACATAACGGGACTAATCACCACGAGTTCCGCTGATTGGACTGTTTTGACATCTACGTCACTGAGCGACATTTCGGTTGCGTTCAGAAACAGGGGTAAGGGCCCTAGAGACTCTGCGACCGACTTGCGGTCACGATCGTCTGACATTTAGCGGCGGCAATTGAAACGAGGTTTCTGAACGGGACAGGACTGCAAATAGAGAAGACTGACGTCAAAAACGTGAAGATCGGCATGATTATGTTATGAAATTTAATTAAGAAATAGGAATATGCCATTCGACAATTAACTATATGGATGGACTCCAACAGATTGTTTTGTATAGGTACTTTATTGTGATCAAACGGGGGTGGCACGGACTTTTTGTTTTTTTTTCTGTTTTTGTCTTTAGTCATCTTATAAAATAAACAAGGCAATTTCAATTTTAGTTGTGTGTAATTGTAATCGATGTATGGTACAAATTGTTTTTGTCTATTATTTTTACTAAGTTATTGACTTTTAACGAATTCTAGTGTATTGTAATTTTTTTTTTATTATGTCACAAATTGTCCTTAACCATAATTTTTACTAAGTTAAGTTGTATTTTTTTTTATATAATCATGGGATGACATTTGCTGATGACATTTTTGGATTTATTATTATTTTAATTATTGACTTCTTTTGTTTTTAAGTAGGTACTTATGATTTTGAATGGCGATTGAGTTTATTGTGTCTGAATCTTTGTAAATAATTGTAATTTGTATGTATACATACTTTGTTTTATGTGAATAACAATGAGTAGCCCTTCCAAGTCCGCCTGTCCCTATTGTCCCGGTTCTCCTAGGCTTTACGTCGTTCCGAGGGGCCTTAACGTGCACATTGCTCGCGTCCATCGAGATCTTGCACGTTTGTCCCCTGGACCTGACAACCTGGTAGTTCCGGGACCTAGTCAACCACCTGGATCACAGGATAATGGAGTTTTGTCCCAGCCGGTAACAACCCACGATTGCCTTGACAAATTGAGATTGCTGAAGAACAAGGTTAATGTATTAAAGCACATTCCTAAGGGGGCGCGATCCTTGGCAGCAGAGAAACTTAGTTTTATTATGGATAAGTGTGTGCAGACCAACAGTGTCGAGGATTGGTTTTCATTGCTATCTTTCTCATTTTCTGCTTTGAGGGTCCCGGAAAAGGGCACAAAGAGGTCCTTGACTTCAAAGGTAAAGGAAAATGTGGATAGTGCAACGCTGTACTTCCCGGATGATACATTGCGGAAGTCGGGATCTTTTTACAGAAGCATAGAGGGTAAAGTGCATGACGGTGACTTAAGGGGTGCAGTCCGGCTCCTTTTGTCTGATGCGTCGCTGGCCCCTTTCAATGAGTCAACTGTAGCGTCTCTCCGGGAAAAACATCCTTCACCGTCTAGGCCACTTGTATTCCCGCCAGAACCAGACTCTTCAAGTCCTTCCTTGGCTGTGACGCCGGATGAAGTAAGGGAGGCGTTGGGTTCTTTTTACAATGGGTCAGCTTCGGGTTTGGATGGGTTGAGGCCGCAGCATCTTAAGGAGCTCACGTCCTCTGCGGCTGGTAGTAATGGCACCCATCTTTTGGAATCCCTAACTAAGCTGTGTGGTTTTCTGCTGAAGGGGTCGCTCAACCCCCTGGTTAGTCCATATTTGTATGGGGCCTCCCTGTGTGCCCTTACCAAGAAGGATGGCGGTATCAGGCCTATAGCAGTGGGATGCAATGTTCGGCGTCTTACAGCAAAACTTTGCTGTCGAGCCGTCAAGGAACCGATGGCGGATTGCCTGCAGCCAGTTCAGGTAGGGTTTGGGACTGCCCAAGGTTGTGAGGCAGCAATCCACGCCACTCGGGCATTTGCTTTTTCAGGTATGGCTGCGGGTGCTGTCATCCTGAAGATAGACATCAAAAACGCTTTTAATAGTGTCGAGAGAGATACTATTCTTGGTGAGGTCGCCGAAAAAGTCCCCTTGATTTACCCGTTCCTTCACCAGTGTTATCGCAATGAGAGCAATTTGCTGCATAACAACACCCTGATAGCTTCGCAAGTTGGTGCTCAGCAGGGAGATCCTCTGGGTCCCTATTTTTTGCCTGGCCATTCAAAGAGCGATTGCATCTCTAGATTCACCCTTAAACGTGTGGTATTTGGATGACGGAACGATTGGGGGTGATCCACGAACAGTTCTAGAAGATGTTAAGAAGCTACTACCAGCATTAAAGGGAATCGGCTTAGAGGTGAACCCGGCCAAGTGCGAGCTTTTCTCTTGCGGTGCCCAGAACGTGGAGGCGGCAGAATTTGATGCAGTGTTGCCAGGAATACGGCGCGTGCAAAAGTCAGCTTTTACTCTGTTGGGCGCTCCAATTTTTCCAGAAGGCATCAGCTCCGCCCTAGAGGAGAAGAGGTTGGCTTTGGTGAAGGCGCAGGAGCACCTGAGCAATCTTTCAGCGCACATTTCTGTCGTTTTGCTGCGGAATTGCTTTGCTATGCCAAGGATAATGTACGTCCTAAGAACATCTCCAACTTGGTTGTTTGAGGATAGTGTTGCGAAGTTCGATGACACCCTCAGAATAGCGCTAGAGTCTGTACTTAATGTACACCTGAGCCAAGGACAGTGGTGCCAGGCTGCGCTGCCAGTGCGTCACGGCGGTTTGGGGATTCGTCGGTGTCGTGAGGTAGGCGTGGTTGCTTTCCTTGCTTCGGCGCATGGGACTCTGGGACTTGTGACTCGGATATTATCTGACAATGGTCGCGATTTCCAGATTCCTTATGTTGCTGAGGCATTTATTGAATGGTCTACCATGTGCCAGGGCGATGAGCGGCCAGATAACCCTGCCAATCAACGGGGGTGGGACGACATTTTGTGTAGGAAGATCTTTGCAGGCTTATTAGGCGAGGCAGGTGGTGCGGATTTAACGCGCTTACAGGCTGCGTCTCGGCGCAAATCGGGTGCATGGCTTCACGCCCTGCCTTCCCCACAGCTTGGCACACTGCTGGATAACGATTCCTTGAGAATAGCGGCTGCCTTGAGGTTGGGTTGCAAGGTTTGTGAGGAGCATCGGTGCATCTGTGGAGCGATGGTTGGGGAGGACGGTCACCATGGCCTTAGTTGCAAGAAGTGTGCTGGGCGTTTTCCTCGTCACCACGCTCTGAACGAGGTGATTCGGCGGGCTTTGGTGTCGGCCAATATTCCCTGTGTGTTGGAGCCTCCGGGGTTGTGCCGCACTGACGGGAAGAGGCCGGATGGTCTTACGCTTGTTCCTTGGCGGAGAGGGCGTTGCCTCTTATGGGACGCTACGTGTTGGAGTACTTTTGCTCCGTCCCATCTGAGCGGCACCATGAGATCTGCTGGGTCGGCTGCCGAGTCTGCAGCTAGGCAGAAACATGCCAAGTACTCTGTCTTGGAGCAGGCGTACGACTTCGTACCGGTTGCAGTAGAAACTGCGGGATCTTGGAGTGCGGAGGCCAAGGAGTTCGTATGGGAGTTGGGTCGGCGACTTAGAGACAGGGGGTGCGACCCTCGTTCCGGATCATACTTGGTTCAACAGATCTCCTTGGCAATACAGCGTGGCAACGCGGCCAGCGTCATGGGGACTTTTGAGCCGGCTATGGTCCGGGGTGGGCCTCGTACCTAATAGATTTAATTAGTGTAAATGATTGACAAAGCCTGTTGCGGATGACATCGTTTGTAAGAATGTGACGAGGCCTGTGGCTAAGCTGTATCTGTTTCCCCCTGACGAAACCTGTGTTGTGGATTTTGAAAGACTGTATTATTTTAATGTTTCTTGAATAAATAATAATAGATTTACAGACATACATAAAAAAAAAAAAAATTAGGTACCTAGATAAAATTTCAACTTAATTTCTCACCAATTATATTGGTTCCCTTTTCTTCACCAAAATATCTCGAGTTATCAAGTACAACTAAAAAAAATTAAAACCCTTGAAAATAAATCATTTCCCTACAATTTATTACTGGTCATGTATAAAAAACGTGTAAATATCACAAAAAAGAATAAAAAAATATTTTTATCCGAAATGACACAGATATGTCACATTATGTTTTTACTTCTTATGATATCAAAAATGCATCAGTAAAGTCTGTCAGTATACTCACAACCACCCTGTATAGGTAAAACGTAAAACAGTAGATGAATGATAAAATGTTGCTTGGTAACGCAATGACAAAAAAAGATTACTACCAATATGTCTGTGTCCAGCAAATCTATAGTTGGCAAAGCTTCGTCTTTCAGCCGTCTCCATCTAATACTATATCATTCGGTCTAAAAGAATCTGATGAGAAGTGCTTGTAACACATGTGGCTGTGACTTTTCCAAGTCCAATTTGGCCTATTTACTAGTGAATTCCAAATGTTTCTCATTACTTCATTCTTCGGAAATCTTAAACAAGGATGGCGTTTGTCAGATCTATATAACGAATCAAAACTAAATTTCATCTACGTTTTTTCGGAAAAAGTCACCATTTCTTCGATGTCGCTCTTATTACTACGGGTTTCAATAATCCTATATAAACCGACTGTCGAACAATAAACATTTTAGCATTTCATTGAAGTATATTATAAAATATTGTTTTGTTTCGAGGAAGTCGATAAAAATTTGCACATCTCTATGCGACATAACATAACCTTGCATGATCTTAAGAAAATTGTTTATATTTGTATAAATAAGGATAGATATATTAATTTATCAATAACTACATGTACCTACTTATATCTCGGCTTAATAGTCTAGGCTAGATTTTTCTAACAATAACATCAATAAATTGCCATAATCACCGATGAAAGGAAATTTCTTCCTCCACATTTTTCTTATGCCCTGAATGGGATTTGCAATCTCGAATTATGCAGGACATTGTTCAATAGGGCACCTTACAAAGTCTTTTGTTCACCACGTGTTTCACTTTAATATTTATTTCTGTCTTTCACCTCAAAATATTTGAAAATAGTGAGACGAGCTGCGAAACATTCAAAACATTATTACACGACTACGAAAGGTTGTTGTTGGCTATGGATATACTGTGAGTTAATAATAGTTAATTTAATTTAGTCGGGTTAAAATAGATCAGTTTTTAGAGTTTTCAGAAAATAGATCAATTTTGACAGCCGAGTTGTCGACCACCAATGAATCGGCGGAACTAATCGTTAAGTTTTATCTCGATCACTCATATACTAAAAGATTATCTTAAAATGTGAATAAGACATAGTGACGTTAGTTTTTATTTTTACTTGGGGGCATTGGTCTATCCTGTCTGTTAAAGTCAAGTATAGGTAAATAAACATACCTTGGCCGGCTTGGCTAACTGGAGGCAGACGTGTGAAAGTGATATCGGAAAACATTACATATTATTAGATAATATTAGTATGCCACTGACGACCGGGTATTCTACAGAAAACAAAAAAGTAAACAAATATGGCTGACTTACAGTATTTGACGGCTTTGACACATCTTTCTGTCTGTCTTGTGCTGTCATCTATCTGTCTTGTGCCTGCTATCTGGCCACATCTCAAAATATAACTATATTTTCCTACAATATATATATTTTTATTTGAATTTAAATTATTATAACTTTTCATCTTACTGTGTTAAATTTTCACCTCGAATTCAACCCCTGCCCATTGCCTGGAGGCAATCGTCAAAATTAAAACAACAGTCGCAATGAAATTAATTTCCATGCAAATTAAATAAAAGCCAATCGATGGGTTAAGGAAACACGTGAATGGGTAAAATTAGAATCCAATTTTATAAGTAACTTTGTTCGATATTCTTTGTTTTTCAAATGTAATAATATTCGATGAGAAAACGGAACCCTTCGATGGGTCAAGTTTTTTTTAGTTACATGTCTTGTTTACCATACCATACCATACCATTCTGTCACGCTTTTAGTTGCTGTTTCATAAATAAGGTAGGTATATTTGAGATCTACGAACTTTGTAGATCACGAATATACCCTTAGCTAAAAATAGATAAATTTTGAGTTAATACTGGTTTGATCTAGGTATGCGAAAGAACGTTTCAAAATATTTATATTAAAAACTACAATTTATGTACATAGATTAAATCTGACTAATCTACTAATGCTAACATATATCTAAGATTGGTCCTTGTGGCATTGTACCGAGGATGCTGGCGGCATTTCCTCGCTGTATCGCAATACTGATGCGTTGTGCGAGGAAGTCGCCAGCTCTTCGGTCTTTAGTTACGCCAACCAGACGTTTCGCGATCTCAGCAAACAATTCGCGTGCGCCCCATGAACCTAAAGTTTCTACGCCAAACGGTACAAAATCGTACTCTTTACCGAGGCCCTTATATTTATTAGTTTCATTACATTTTAAAAATTCGGCGTTTTTAGCTGTCTTACTAACAACTAATAAACACTATAAGGGTCAGCCAATTTTTTCTTGTCACTCATTGCATGGATTATTTTCTTCTAGGTCACAGTTAATAGGATTAAAATGGTACTTGAAAATTTTTGCCCTTGAGTGTATTTAACACGTTGTTAAATATGACCGTCGACTAGTCGGACGTATTAATTATTCGTCTATTCAGTCTCGTACCTAATCACGACTGATTACAAACTACCGCGCGAGATCTGTGGCGCCTCTACAGACTTACACTGTCGGAAGAGCTACTTTAATTAAAATATTTAAAAAAAGAGACCTAGAGTATGTCGGGCCATGCTCAGTATAGGGTTCCGTAGTTATTCGAAAACGGCTGGGCCGATTATGTTCGAAATCATTTTATCTTAAAGTATTCTATAATATCCCATCTAATATATCGATATCAACGGTGACTGTACGTCAACTTGATATGTAACGGAATTTAATACTAGTTTACAGGTCTAAGCAAGCTAAACTAACATGAAATAACCTTCTTTTGATAAGCGAAACAACATCTTGGCAAAATTTAGGACTAATGCCAATGTTACCAGGTAGAAGATATCAAACAGATAAAATCAATGACTCGAAAGCTTAAAACGGCATTTCTCAGTGCGTAAACGGACATCTCATTCATTTGGTCACGTTCACGTTTTTTTAGAAGTGGCTGAATGATTGGTGTGGTGGATTTGGATGAGGTTAGTTTTGGTTGTCTTATAGAGAAACGGGTGCTGTATCTGACGACCGGTACTAAAAGATGCAGCCACTTCCAAAAAAAACATGACCAGATGAATGAGATGTCCGTTTACGCTCTGAGAAATGCCAAAAAATGTTTGCACTTTCGTTCCGATTATAATATTTGATTGCAAAAGAAAGGCGTTACTAGGAAACAAAACTTAGCAGGATTTGTATCCCTAGGTACCTTCACAGCCTGGAAAATTTAGTTTCTCGGCGTCTGCTGTAATCGTACATTACACAAATGCCTTTATCAGGATTACACCCTAGTCCCAACTTAGTTTAGAATGCTTAGAACTCAAACCTTACCTAAAATACTAAATTAATATAATACTAAAGTTCTAATTAGCCCCAGTGGTTCTATAAACGATATTACCCCAAGCGGTTACTGAACTTCCATCAAATTGACCCTTCCAGTGAATTATGTATCCACAGAATTATGTATAATTATGTTTAGCAATAATTAAAAGGGTAGTTTCTAATTGATATTTGACCTTGATATTTGAATTTGGGTAATTACATCCCCCATAAATATCAGCTGGCAAGATTATAAATCTAGTCTAATAGAGATGTAAAGTTTTTACGTAAGTAACTAGTAGAGACGAAGCTATACTAAAGAATGAGATAGTGATAATCACCTCTAAGGTCATCCTTACACCTATGAGTTCTTACGTAACTTGTTGAGACAAAGACGCAGCTATTAGCTAGAATGAGACATTCTCTACTACTTACTTAAAATCTTACAGGTGTAATTCTTCCTAACAGTGTAATAGTACATTACGACACAAGTTGTGCGAAAAACAGGAAGTTACGAATTTCCTTTGTGCACGTGTCTCGTACGACGTTTTTTAGTACAGATACAGATGGCCCTCTGAAGTTTTGGACCTGACGTAAAATGAGCCACTTCTCGCACTAGAGCCTGAAAAAGGAACCATCTGTACTAAAATAGTACATTTCGTTACAACTGCAAAAAAAGTTTTTGCACGTGTAAGGGACGATTTTTTTCATAACAAGTGCGTCAACGAGAGAAATTACCGCGCGCGAAGCGTGCGCAAAGTTCGTTTTTGCGCACTAGTTAGGAAAATTGTTTTTTAAATGTAGGTCTACCTAAATAAAAAAAATTGGATATAATGTTTAGACCCAGTTTCTGTCTTCCGTGGATTCGATTTTTGTCTCCAGTTTTAGAGTAAGTACCTCACTAAAAGCGAAGATACATCATTTAGTTGTGTGCCATAGTTCGGCCTTTTTACAGGTGGTTTTACGGTTACAATTATTAGCTAGGATGCCCCTACAAAGACGAACTGCCGAAATTATGTTAGATACCTAGTACAGTCACGTCTAATAATATGTACCTATACATTTTGGAACGTATGTCAAAGGCATAAGGATCGAAATCGTATACATATTATTAGAGCCGACCGTACCTACTATTCTAGTGCTTTATAGCATCGCATGCAAGTTGATAATATCAGCTACAAAGGTTACAGCCTTACAAACAGTAAAAAATATATAAAAGATATATTCTGAACCTAAATAAATATATTCGTCATGGTACCAAGAACAGGAAAAGTAGGAAAAAGCTTTGGCTGAGAATTTTTTATAGCTACCGGATGTCCTAAAAATAACGCAAGATTAAATAAATAAATATCTTGGGACATCTTACACAAATCGACCTAGTCCCACGGTAAGCTCAATTAAGGCTTGTGATGTTGTGGGTACCAGGCGACGATATATATAATAGATAGATACATATAGATACTTAAATACATAGACAGCCATGACCAAGGAACAAACATTTGTGATAAATAAATACACAAAGAATGCCCTCGCCGGGATTCGAACCCGGAACCTCCAGCTTCGTAGGCAGGGTCACTACCAACTAGGCTACGGAGGCTGACAAAGATTTATAAAATTAATGTTTTTTTATAATAGATTTTTTTCTCCATTATGCATACAATGCACAGAATAGGATTCAGCATAATATACCAGATAGCCTTGCAAATAGGCCTACCCAAGATGCCATTCTGCAATCTTATCATCATCATCATCATCATCAGCCTATGATAGTCCACTCTTGGACGTAGGCCTCTCCTATCGACTATGCGTATAAACGCATTAGGAGGTAAATGCCCATAATCCCCACGCTGGGCAAGCGGATTGGCGATCTCAGTAATAATGTGTCCACTATGATGACGCTGCTGCCCATCATCAATCTTTTATCAAATAGTGGTCAGTGACACTTCAATCCCTTAGTCGACTCTTACGACACCCGCAGGAGGAGTTGGGGTGGTGACAAATGTATTCTTACTGCCGTCCCCACACGGCAATCGTATACGATAAGCGATTAGTAATAAATGTATGAGAATGAAAGATTCGAACGAAAAGTCACGTGACTTATCGTATACGATTTCAAAATGGCATCTTGGCTAGGTCTGCAGACCTGTTTCCTTTTTGAAATGTTCGGTCTGTTAGATTGAAAAAATATGGGGCAAGCTGTATACTTTTTAAATATCTCAGTTCAAAAAAGGAGAAGATTTTTATTTTGTATTTAGATACCTATGTTATTCGATATCTCCGATAATGGAGGTCCGATAATTTTTTTTTTGATCATACAGGTATAAACTAGGTAGAGAATGCCTTATGGCATTAAGTCCGCCTTTTGTACTCCTGTTTAGTGCAATAAAGTTTAAATAAATAAATAAATAAACTATAATCCCGAGATGATCCCGCTAGGGTTGCCACCCGTACAAGTATCGTACTATATTTTACTCGAATGTACTATACAATATACAGTACGTAAATACTATATTTTTATTACATTTTCAGCGGCTTCAATGTTGTGAGTGTTTGGAATTTCGAAACGGCCGAATTCGCGTAATTCGCGGCAACTAAACTTTGACTCTCAATCTGACACTGACAAGTTAAATAGGTGTACTAGTTTTTTCCTCACTTCCCCTGTAAGTACTATATTTTTATACATTTTTATAAAAATACTATTTTGCCTTAAAAAAAGGTGGCAACCCTAGGTCCCGCGTTAGCACCAAGTAGGGGTCTGATGATGGAAATCGGAAAAATCATTTCAAGTCTGTTTTTTAAATTATGTATTTTTGTTATACGCCGTAATAAACATCGGATCACTCCGATTAATATTTTTTTATGGAGAGCCAATTTTTTTAATTTGCCGCCATTTTCTTCTGACAGCACGATTCTATTTAACAGATTCCGCAGCTCAGCACGGTACCAATTATCGAATACGTTATAAAACTATATCAACCAAACTAACCGATACGGAAGAAATAAGTTACTTTCCAGCTAATTGCTTTCATTTGTTTTACAACAATAAGCGGTTTTCAAGCAAAATTGCGCCGTAACTTATAATAACGTACCGATATGGTCTGATATTGCTTGGCACGGTGGGAATGGGTGGAATATGTTTCGTAGTATAAAATTCAGTGCTAACTAAATAGGAGGCCAAATAAACAGATTAGGTCAGTCGTCGATTAAAGGTGCGTTCAAACTAAAAGAGCATTCGATATTCTAACCCCCCCACTCTACGAAATTCGATCGTTACACAAAACGTGATTGGTTGATTTCGTAGAACGGGGGATAGAACAGCGAATGCTCTTTTAGTTTAACCGCACCTTAAGAGGAAAGTTTGCGGCCGTTCGTTGCAAACCTACCTTTAGGTAATGTTTTAACCGACTATGTTATTGTAAGAAACAAATAACTTACATCAGTTTATTATTTTAAACGAGAAACTAAGGATATTTACCATGGTATTCGAAATGACGTTTTTAATTAAAATATATTTCATTATGTACCTAACTGTCCCTTCTTTATCTCCACACACTTCAATTCAATCTCCTCTGTACGATGGTAACCAGCAGATAAATAAATAAATATCTAGGGGACATCTTACACAGATCGACCTAGTCCCACGGTAAGCTTAATTTAGGCTTATGATGTGGGTACAAGCGGCGATACATGGTTTTTGCTGCGGATGTCATAAGAGTCGACTAAAGGATTGAAGTGTCATTGATCATTATTTGATAAAATATTGATGATAGGCAGCAGCGTTATCATAGTGGACACATTACTGCCGCCAATCCGCTTGGCGATTATGGGCATTTACCTCCTAATGCGTCTATACGCATAGTTAATAGGAGAGGCCTATGTCCAGCAGTGGACTATCATAGGCTGATGATGATGATGATAACTAAATTAAGATGCATTAGGTATTTAACCAGAGTTTAGAGTAACTTTTTCTCTTGTGCCACCAGCCCTCCGCGTGGGTAAACAAACGGGGCTTCCACAATGACCCCTAACTCGTTTATTTCCAAATATGACAATTTAAATTTGCAAAGGTTTTGTAGACGTGATAAAAATGACAATATTATGAACGGACGGTAATAAAATATTCAAAGAGGGAGATATCTAATTATTTATAGGGACGTATGTAATTATTTTTTATTCACTGTTAAAATTTTTGAGGGTTTTTTCTGACATCATATTAATGAACTTTTAATATGGGACCGAAATCGGATAAAAAAAATATTGATGTCCCATACAAATCCTTGAGATATTACTATCTAAGCGGAAATGTATGGAGCATCAGATTTTATTCATCAGAAGGACGCCTAAAAAATCATAGGTATAGGTGTATAGTTAGTAGGGTCGGACTTAGTAATAGGGCATTTAGATAACTCAAATTCAAATTTAAATAAAATAATAAAATGAAATAAAATAAAATTAGCTGTACTATATCAATCGAGATGTCAACTATTTGTTACCTAGGATTACATTTTTCCGTGCAAAATAATTTGCCATCAAATGGCCATTGCCCATTAGCCGTTATTAAGTATTACATAAAAACCTCTTATAATATCTTATAATAACATTTAACCTGACGCTGTTAACCTGGGTAAACATATAGAATATACATATTTATTTGTAGACTTTGCAACACTTAACCAAACATACTATTTTAAACTATAGTGTGAATTTTAAATTGTACAGTGGCGTTCAGAATTGCATGGACGATCTATGAATTAATTCATTCATAAACTGTCCATGCAATTTTGAACCCGACTGTACGTACGCCTAATTGGCAGATTACAATGATCAACCTTTCTCGAACACCTGTATTATTTATTTACATGTAACCAACAAAAAAGATTTATGATTTTTGAAACAAAAACATAATACTAGGTATACTGAAAAAACAGAAATAAACAACATACTCATATTATAATAAAATATTCACATATTTTCGAAGCCCCTTGAAATCCATAGAAGGCCTTCCACCTCCCGGTAATCTAAGTATCAATAATTTGTTTTTTATCAGAATAATCAGTATTTCACCAAAGATATTTTCACGGAAAGCTCGCGTTTTCCCTGGCACCACTGTGGCACACCCGCATCCCTAATATAAAAGGGAGCATTTCAATCCTGCCAGCATAGTCTTACCAACCGTCGTGCGAAATACTTCCAATTTTGAATTACCAATTTAGAATCCTTTGTTTTTAATTTTTGGCCAGTGCTCGGATTTTTGGATTGTAATAAGGTTAGTGATTTTTCAAAAGTTTGTATAATTATTGACATTTTACAAATTAATTTTATTGCACAAGTTATGGCGGAAGTATTTGGTTTTGTGTTATTATGTACCTAGTGACTTGAATTATGCATTATCACTACATAGTATAAAATAAAGTCACCTTTTCTGTCCCTATGTCCCTTTGTACGCTTAAATCTTTAAAACTAGGCAACGGATTTTGATGAGATTTTTTTAAATAGGTATAGTAATTCAAGAGGAAGGTTTATATGTAGGTATAGTACCCGTGCGCAGCCGGGGCGGGTCGCTAGTTATGAATAATATACAGGGTGTTTTTTATATTTCGGTTAAATTGAACAGGCTACTTTAATAGACATTATTAGAAGTTGCCTCGTATATCGGCTTTTGTTAATTTCGTAAAAAAATTTTTTTGTTCGTTTTCATACATAATAATTGAAATGGGAAGTGTGAGAGAACCTTAAGTATAAGATGTCAGGTGAGGTGACTGACGACACATATCAATATAAGTAACATTAGGATGTAATAAAGGTTGCAGTACACTTATTTAGTCATTAAACTTATTTTTTTAATACATCAATAACCGTAAGAGTAAAGACACGAGTTTCTTAGAGAAATTTATTATTTTTGACCTAAATACCTAAGGTTCCCTTTAATTTAACGGAAACCAATAAAAACTGCGTGTATAAGTATCAGAAGTCGCATTACTATACATCATCACTATCATTATTAACAGTCTGTCTACTGCTGAATTAAATAGGCCCTATTTCATGCATATGGATTTATAATTTGCAATCGCCACACTTTAGCAAGTTATAGGTACTCTGTCCTACAATCCCTATCTTTAGAAAAAGGTACCAAATTCAAAAAATATAATCGCGACTCACGAAGAGTTGTCTCCCCATAGAAAAATTGTATTTGCGACCTTTCTTTTACTGGCAGGCTTTGTTGGGCTGATTATACATCATGCTGTCGTTCAAGGTAATTATTAGATAATAGTTGTATGCTAGGTAATATGGTAAAAAGAGTATATTAAAACTGATGGCCAAAAGCTACTCAAAAATATGGCAAATTCAATTTTTCCGTGTGAAAACAACTCTTTACGCCTACATTTTATGTATTTGCTGCCCTTTTCTATTGACAAGGTCTGTAAACTTCGGTTTTTTTCTTTAGTATATAACGTCCCATATCTCGGATTCAGTTCAGATTCGGATCGGTTAGTATATTATTATGAAACTCGACTACGTCTCGTTTTGGGTAACCTATTGAACTTTCGAAAATCCTTTGTTCGATTTTCACTTGTCCGAAAACGGTTCCTCGAATTTTTATAATCCATGTACATTGTTTACCATATTTTTTGAAATGGTCCTCGTTTTCTATCCCACATCAACATTTTCCCGAATTTCGATAACCAGAAGAACGGTTGCCAAATTTATTATTTGACAACCGATTTGTTAACCATGTTTTCATAAATCCGATGCTAAGCGAAATCGAAATGTCATTTTACCTTATATCAGTAACCAGAACAACGGTTGCCAAAATTTTTATTTGACAATCGATTTGGTAACCACCTTTTCATAAATCGGAAATGTAATTTTCCCTTATATCAATAACCAGAAGAACGATTGTCGGACAAGTGAAAATCGGATAAGGGATTTTCGAAACTTCAATAGGTTACCATCGATGCTATGTCGATGCTACGTGTAATTGAAATATCATTTTTAATCCTAATGTTCATTGTAATATTGTTTTTCCTACTACTCGAATTGTCAATTTTCACTGCGTCTACTTTTATCATGTCCGAAATTTCATTCAAAAAGGCATTTTAACAACAACATGCAAAACATTTGAACAACAGGGTGATTGGTTAAAAAAAATGTTCAAGTAAACCAGGGTAAAACCGACGTGGATTGGTTAGGTTTCGAAGCTAGGGCGGAGTGAATGGCGTAGTCTTTAAATACTTAAGTATTTTTAATCAATTGTTTACACATCCTCATACTTACAAAACCAAAAAAAGGGGGGACGGGGGGGCGAAGCCCCCCACCAGGGGGGCTCGGGGGGCGAAACCCCCCGCATTAAAAAAGAAATAATCTGAACCTCCCCTACCTTAACCTGGATAGGTTCGTTAGGTATCTTTTATCCCTTAGAGCGGAAATAGAAGCCCCGCAGCGGGGCTTCGTCGACCGGTTCCCAGGTCAAAATTGCTCACTTAAATTCTTTGGACAACAGGGCGAATTATTTAGTAATAGTTAAGTATAAGGAATAAAAAAATATTTTTAAAGTTAGTTAAAGGTAGGTAATCACTTTTAGTACATTAAATAGTAGGAAAGGAACATCACCATTATGCACAATAATTTTTCGATACATATACCTAGGACACGAAAATCATTAGGACAAACAATATTTAGGAACAACCAAGTCAGGATGAACAATTTCGGCATAACAAAAATATGCGCAACAATGTTTATGCCATTCATTTTTCGGCGTAAAGTTAAATGCGACAAATTTTTCGGAATAAAAACATTATGCCACCCGATATAGACCCCCTCCCGGGGCAGATCCGAGTCGGATAGGTTAGGTTAGAAGACTAAGGCGGGAGCTTTGCTTTTTTTGCTTTTGGAGTCTTAGTCTTTTGATATAAGGGGAAAATTAATATCTCGGTCTGAATACTTGACGCCACAAAAAGTAGTTGGCAAATAATACTTCGGGATTTTAACAAGTGTTTATTCGAAATAATGAATTCGATTGTTTGATAGGGGGGAAATAATACTTCGGTCAAAATACTTTATGCCAAAAAAAGTAGTTGGCAAATGATACTTCGGAATTTTTACGAGTGTTGATTCGAATCATAAGCGAAATAAAATTGCTGCTAATTGAGAAAGGTGGTAAATAATAAACAGGGAAACGTACTTTCGGGCAAACAAAAATTAGGCCAATTAATAAAATGGGAAACGTTTTCGGGATACCAATATTCGACATTACAATTTTCGACTTTATGATAGGTAACCCTCGTTTTGTAACTGCGACCCAGTTTAAGAATCCTTACTATCCCGTTGCATAAACTACGACTATTTCTTCGAATTAATTACCTACCTACCTCTGTAAGCCTGATGCCGATGGTTGAGCAAATGAAACAGGTGACGGGTCGATTGCAACAAAATAGTCATTATAACAGGGTCCTTTTTGTTAACCCAGGGGAATCCTTTATGGATACCACCCGGCCCGGGAGCAACCGGGTGGTTATGTCCGACTCGCACGGACTAAACCCCTGCGGTGTTCCACCGCTCGCTCTATGTGCGGGGCTTCGGGAACGCTGCTACACACCTCCGAAAATGATAACAGGGTCCTTAGCCAAGTTGCCAATCGCTAACGCATAATGGTCAATCGTAAACGAAAGGCAGCTAACTGTCTTTGTCGCACTAATAAGAAAGAGTGACAAAGAGGGAAAACTACGATACGCTACTAAGCGTTAGCGATTGGCAACTTGGCTAAGCATCCTGGCAAGTCAAATCAGGATCATTTTTCGAACTGTCAAAACGATCACCACTATGAATTCATCGATAAGTGAATACTCATTTCGAGATGTCATTTATATTAGCTGATATTTTCAGCATACATTTTTGAATTATTTTTAAATATTTTGAGTTAATTAAAAACTAATAACGTTAGAACAGTCCTAATAAGAATTTAACCTAAACGGGGCTTCAAAGTTTGTCTAAATAATTTATTATTATTTATTTATTAAGAATACTACCTACATAGTTCTGAAATTAACAAAAGTCCTGTAAAACTGTTGAGACAGTTTGTCTACAGGAAGACTTAAGATATACATAAACAATCTGACACTATTGACATTCTGATATTAACATTATTAACATTCATATTAGCTAAGGCCATCCTGTATAAAAAATGGAACCTACATTTCTTTATAGGACTGTATATAAATGCCAACATAATAACATCGCGTGGGCATCTTTGGAACCAAAAACAACCCCAGATTGTAGATATTTGACGTAAAAATAGAATTTCACGTTTGCTATGCATTTTGATGAAGCAAGTAATCTAAGGACTTATTGAAGTGAAGGTGACCCACTTCGGCGGTTACGATGAAACGAATTTGTTTTTAAATAAGTTTTCTTGATTGCATCAATTTTGATTGCAGGTACGCCTACTTACCTAACTTCCTACTTAGAGTACTTTCTAACCTTTAGAAACACAGTTCTTATATGTAAATTAGCTATCAAATGTAATCTGTTAAAATCACCAAATACAACCCATTTCTCCAACATCCGTTAGCCTCGGGGCTCTACCCGTTAGGTAGATTAAAAAAATGAAAACGCTCGATTGAGAACCTCCTCCTTTTTTGAAATAGGTTAAAAAAGACATCCATCTCGAAAAACTTGTTCTTGTATGCATTTTTTTTACTTGAGAAAGAAAAAGTATATAGCTTACCCAATATTTTCTATCTAACAGACTTTTAACAAGAAAACAGGTCAGGGTGCTTAGCCAAGTTGCCAATCGCTAGCGTTTAATCGTCAGTCGTAAGCGAAAGGCAGCCAACTGTCTTTGTCGCACTAATAAGAAAAAGTGACAGAGAGGGAAAACTACGATACGCTACTAAGCGCTAGCGATTGGCAACTTGGCTAAGCATCCTGTTCCCTTACTAAACGGTACTTGTGAATTTATTTGGGTAAAGTCTTGTTAGTCTTAGTCACCGACTTATAACCAGGATTCGTTAGCATCTAAATCGTCTTGAGTAAAGGATCTAGGGTTTTATTATTTGACCTTTACGAGACTACATTAGAATTAAATACTCCTAATCGAAGATCACACTCACAGTACCTAATTTGGTAATTACCATGAGTTCGGGTTTCTTACCATTAGGGAGATTAGGGCATAAATTAAGGTAAGGAAAAATACAGCAATTTCCCGAATTTGAGAATTTTATCGATTACGGTAGGTAAGTAGGTAGATACAGACATACTACTTACATACATATGGGCTGAGCAAAGGATTAGATACCTTGCTTAAGGTGTTCGCACATTATAACTACTCCACGCCAACGCGGCAGCAACTCTACTCATACTTTCGATGAGTAGTCAACTGGTTGATCCACCCAATGGTCACTAAATGGACAACGCGGCGTCAACGAGTGGGCAATGCAAATGGTTGCTCGACACACGTCAGTCGCAAACGCAGTCGCCGCGTGGACAACGTGTGGTCAATGTGTGACGAACGTGTCGGGGTTGACCTTTATGTCCTGGCCACGACATCGGTTTAAGGCGACCGGCTTAGCGGAAAACGTATGGTGCTCCCTCTCGTACCCATATCGGCATCCCGCTCCAACTCATGGATTCGCTCGCCGCTGGTCGCTTTAGACCAATGTCGTGGCCGGGCCGTTAGTGTACGACGCGTAGACCACTCGTCGTATGCTACTTTGATATCATTTTTTGAAATTAACCCTAGTACGTATGATATAGGATTTAAATCTCAATATTTGGCATAGAGTCGAGTCGCCGTTGAGTCGTTATAATGTGCGAAGACCTTTATTTAATTGACAGGCTGCGAAGCTGAAGGTGTGGAGGTTCAGAGTTCGAAACCCGATGAGTATTATTTATTTATTATTTATTAAGAGTACTACATAGTTCTAAAATTAACAAAAGTCCTGTAAAACTGTTGAGACAGTTTGTCTACAGGAAGACTTACAGCCGTATTCATAAAAATAAAATAAGTAAAAAAAGTTTTAAGTTAAACGGTTTTTATTGCACCAAAAACTAGAAAATAAAAATTAGTTTGTAACTAACCGTAGATGCTACTTCTTGTAGATTAGTCACATGAAACTATTATCACTGTAGTCTTCCCAAGTCGGATGCTGAAAGCCACGTTTAGCCTCTATGTCCGTGGATTAAGCGTATCCTAATCGGAAACTTTTACCAAACTGAAATAAAAACGTGGGGCGTACGCAATTGTGATTAAGTCACTATAGTTATTTAAGAACACACATAGAAATCAAGACAGCAATAGAGTAATAAGTGTTGTTCTAGCCTTGATAAAAGTTATTTACCTCTATAGAAGTGTTCCAACAGGAACAGATAAATGATTCATTGCAAAATTAAAGCTACAATTACATATTTTGAACTTGTATGTTTCTTCATAATAACGCCCCACGTTTTTATTTTAGTTTGGTAAAAGTTTCCGATTAGGATACGCTTAATCCACGGACATAGAGGCTAAACGTGGCTTTCAGCATCCGACTTGGGAAGACTACAGTGATAATAGTTTCATGTGACTAATCTACAAGAAGTAGCATCTACGGTTAGTTACAAACTAATTTTTATTTTCTAGTTTTTGGTGCAATAAAAACCGTTTAACTTAAAACTTTTTTTACTTATTTTATTTTCAAGTTTTTAGTGCTACTTATTTTAGATCAAAGAATGTTGTTTGTAATATGCAATACAATTAGGGATGCTAGCGTTTAACTCTCGCGCTTCAATCACGACACAAACATGTGTAAACGTAATACCTAGATATTTTTTGACATCCAACACTAAAAAAATGTCAGCTTGAATCCCCGAAGTGTCTCAACTGGACGTGTTATTCATACAATACCTTAGATAACAAAGATCTGACAATGAGGAATATATCAATCAATTTGGTTTATTGAGAAAATCAAGTTTAAAGCGAGGCCCGGCGGCTCGCCCTACGCGATCAACTCACGCTGTCACTCTATCAGCTGGAGGGCCGAAGGCCCGACGGCTCGCCCTACGCTATGCGATCCACTGACGCTGTCACCCTATCAGCTAGAGGGCCGCAGGCCCGACGGCTCACCCTACGCGATCCACTCACGCTGTCACTCTTTCAGCTGGAGGGCCGCCGGCCCAACGGCTCGCCCTACGCGGTCCAATTACGCTGTCACTCGATAGAGCTGTCAAGCTGATAAGCTACGCAATTCACTCACTCTGTCAGTTTATCGGCCAGAGGGCCGCAGGCCCGACGGCTAGCCTTACGCGATCCACTCTCGCTGTCACTCTATCAATTGGAGGGCCGCAGGCCCGACGGGTCGCCCTACGCTACGCGATCCACTCACGCTGTCAGTTTATCGGCCAAAGAGCCGCAGGCCTTACGGCTCGCCCTACGCGGTCCACTCACGCTGATGTCACTCTATCAGCTGGAGGGCCGAAGGCCCGACGGCTCGCCCTACGCAATCCACTCACGCTGTCACTATCAGCTGGAGGGCCGAAGGTCCGACGGGTCGCCCTACGCTACGCGATCCACTCACGCTGTCACACTATCAGCTGGAGGGCCGCAGGCCCGACGGCTCGCCCTACGCGGTCCACTCACGTTGATGTCACTCTATCAGCTGGAGGGCCGAAGACCCGACGGCTCGCCTTACGCGATCCACTCTCGCTGTCACTCTATCAGTTGGAGGGCCGCAAGCCCGACGGGTCGCCCTACGCTACGCGATCCACTCACGCTGTTAGTTTATCGGCCAGAGAGCCGCAGGCCCGACGGCTCGCCCTACGCGATCCACTCACGCTGTCACTCTATCAGCTGGAGGGCCGAAGGTCCGACGGGTCGCCATACGCTACGCGATCCACTCACGCTGTCACTCTATCAGCTGGAGGGCCGAAGGTCCGACGGGTCGCCATACGCTACGCGATCCACTCATGCTGTCACACTATCAGCTGGAGGGCCGCAGGCCCGACGGCTCGCCCTACGCGGTCCACTCACGCTGTCACTCTATCAGCTGGAGGGCCGCAGGCCCAACGGCTCGCCCTACGCAGTCCACTCACGCTGTCACTCTATCAGCTGGAAGGCCGCCGGCCCAACGGCTCGCCCTACGCGATCCAATTATGCTGTCACTTGATAGAGCTGTCAAGCTGATAAGCTACGCAATCCACTCACGCTGTCAGTTTATCGGCCAGAGGGCCGCAGGCCCGACGGCTAGCCTTACGCGATCCACTCTCGCTGTCACTCTATCAGTTGGAGGGCCGCAGGCCCGGCGGGTCGCCCTACGCTACGCGATCCACTCACGCTGTCAGTTTATCGGCCAGAGAGCCGCAGGCCTTACGGCTCGCCCTACGCGGTCCACTCACGCTGATGTCACTCTATCAGCTGGAGGGCCGAATGCCCGACGGCTCGCCCTACGCGATCCACTCACGCTGTCACTATCAGCTGGAGGGCCGCAGGCCCGACGTGTCACCCTACGCTACGCGATCCACTCACGCTGTCAGTTTATCGGCCAGAGGGCCGCAGGCCCGAGGGCTCGCCCTACGCGGTCCACTCACGCTGTCACTCTATCAGCTAGAGGGCCGCAGGCCCGACAGCTCACCCTACGCGATCCACTCACGCTGTCACTCACACTATCAGCTGGAGGGCCGCAGGCCCGACGGGTCGCCCTACGCTACGCGCTCCACTTACGCTGTCACTCTATCAGGTGGAGGGCCGCAGGCCCGACGAGTCGCCCTACTCTACGCGATCCACTCACGCCGTCAGTCTATCAGCCGGAGGGCCGCAGGCCCGACATGGCTGGCAGTGACACGTGTCTCAGCAGCATCAGGTTTGAGGAGTTGGAAGTCAGTATTAAATCCGTCTTTATCTTTTCGTCCAATATTCCGCAGGGTTTGAAGACGAAAGTCTTTGATCAGTGTATGTTGCCAGTGATGACCTACGGTACTAAACCGTGCTCGCTTACAATGGGCCTTATAAGAATGCTCAATATCACTCAAAGGGCAAAGGAGAGAGCTATGCTAGGAGTCTCTCTGCGATATCGGATTAGAAATGAGGCCATCCGCAGCAGAACCAAAATAACCGATATAGCTCTTCGAATCGCTAAACTGAAGTGGCAGTGGGCGGGGCTCGTCGCGCGTGAAACCGATGGCCGTTGGGGCGGTAAGTTTTTCGAGTGGTGGTCAAGTACCGGAAGGCACAGCGTGGGTAGGCCCCCCACAAGGTGGACTCATGACCTGGTGGAGGTCACTGGAAGCGGGTGGCACAGGGCCGGTCCTTGTGGCAATCTTTGGGGGAGGCCTATATTCACCAGTGAACGTCTTTCGGCTGATATGATGATGATTATGATAATGAAATCCGTATGTTTCTACCAAATGTCTAAAGCAGTACTTCGAAATCTACAGATCGCTAAACCTAGCGGTTGTGGCAGGCAGTAACACTGGAGTATCAGAACTGAGGAGTTGGACGTTAGTGTTAAATTCGCATGTTTCTACTTAAAATCTAAAGAACTTCTTTAAAATCAAGAAATCGATTAAAGATAAACCTTGCAATTATTGTGGGCAGTACTGCAGCATCAGGAGTGAGGAGTTGGAAGTCAAGATCAGGTTGTTAGTATTTGATTATGCAAAACATGCTATACTTTCATTTCCACGTGTCTAACACTCTCGGTTAAGGTAAGCAGTACGTCTCCAGCATCAGACTTTGAGGGTACAAGGATACAAATATTATAATATTGCATTGTCATGGGGACTTGACGCGAGTTCCAAATTTCATTAATTTGGGTGCAGTAGAAGTGGTCGAAAAATCGATCACAAGATTTGAAGCATCGACGACAGTTGATACGCGGTGAAGTTAATAAAAACCGTTTAAAAAGTTAGAGGACTGTTGAAGGGTCCTTCAGAGACGGATGTCAAAAAACGTTATTCATAAACGTCAAATAGCGCTAATCAGTCCCTCAACAGTTCATTATCTCATGCTCAAGTTACGAGCTCGTGCACCCTACTTTATCTCCTCAATAAGCCTTATTTTACAAGATGGCGGCCAGAATATCGAACAGCTGTTTTTGACATGAGCGCAAGTCGAGATGTTTTTAACTGGATCCGCGCCTGGCCGAAGGTTTGAGCTAATCAGCCAAGTTTTTCTTATTCTTGATTATACATTCACATGCATTGATTTTTACGATAGACTCTTTTGCAATGTAAAATAAGAGTAACAACATATAGCTACAGCTACAAAAAGTATGTCAGTGGTTAAAAAAAGCTTTTACGCAACTGTCGTCATGCGTAGAAATACATATCTAATTTAACCTATACACGGTGCAGAAAATTCTTTGAAACTCCTAAGTGGTGAAGTAGCCATCAGATATATTGAGAAAATGAATGTACTTACGTGAACCAATTTCCGTGACAGTATATTTAACAGCAGCCGATTAAAAACGCCGTGTGGTGACGTCAGTATGAATACCTACATTTGTCACCACCCCAACTCTTTGGGTGGGTGTCGTAAGAGTCGACTAAGGACTATTATTTGATAGAAAATTGATGATGGGCAGCAACATCATCATAGTGGACACGTTACTGCGATCGCCAACCCGCTTGGCCAACGTGGCGATTATGGGCATTTACCTCCTAATGCGTCTATACGCACAGTTAATAGGAGAGGCCTACAAGCAGTGGACTGAAATAGGCTGATGATGTGTGTGTGAATAAAAAATATGTAGGTTCTTCGACAGGCATACAAGCACACCAACTTAGCAGTTATTATTAGCTATGGTACCATATAGCTCTATATTGGAGCATTTAACTAACCAGAGAACACAATAAACAGTCTGTATGACTGTTTATTGTGTTCGCTCATATGCTTTGGTAGAAAAGAAAGCCTGTCAATGGTCACTCCAGTTGGTTGAATCCTCTACTAAGGGGATTTAAATAGGCAATCAAAGAAACTTGCATGTAATAAAAAACATATATATATTGAAAGTCAAAAAATTTAACAATCCAGTGAATGAAATATAACTATGACAATAATACTCGTAGAATAATTGATTCTGTCCATGACATTCTCATGCTCCCTGCATTTTTGATCAGAATTTTATGCAGCTGTATGGAATCTCTACAGCAGTTATATCAGCTGTCAGCTGTGCACATTCTGGCTTCAAATTCTGAAATTAAAAACAACTGATTAGAGTATATAGTTACATTTTGATATTGTTAACTTGTGCCTGTTAAGGCAAAACTAATAAACCTTATTTTGAATACATAATGCCTAGCTTTTTAATTAAATTATTTTAGTTTGGTAAAAGTTTCCGATTAGGATACGCTTAATCCACGGACATAGAGGCTAAACGTGGCTTTCAGCATCCGACTTGGGAAGACTACAGTGATAATAGTTTCATGTGACTAATCTACAAGAAGTAGCATCTACGGTTAGTTACAAACTAATTTTTATTTTCTAGTTTTTGGTGCAATAAAAACCGTTTAACTTAAAACTTTTTTTACTTATTTTATTTTCAAGTTTTTAGTGCTACTTATTTTAGATCAAAGAATGTTGTTTGTAATATGCAATACAATTAGGGATGCTAGCGTTTAACTCTCGCGCTTCAATCACGACACAAACATGTGTAAACGTAATACCTAGATATTTTTTGACATCCAACACTAAAAAAATGTCAGCTTGAATCCCCGAAGTGTCTCAACTGGACGTGTTATTCATACAATACCTTAGATAACAAAGATCTGACAATGAGGAATATATCAATCAATTTGGTTTATTGAGAAAATCAAGTTTAAAGCGAGGCCCGGCGGCTCGCCCTACGCGATCAACTCACGCTGTCACTCTATCAGCTGGAGGGCCGAAGGCCCGACGGCTCGCCCTACGCTATGCGATCCACTGACGCTGTCACCCTATCAGCTAGAGGGCCGCAGGCCCGACGGCTCACCCTACGCGATCCACTCACGCTGTCACTCTTTCAGCTGGAGGGCCGCCGGCCCAACGGCTCGCCCTACGCGGTCCAATTACGCTGTCACTCGATAGAGCTGTCAAGCTGATAAGCTACGCAATTCACTCACTCTGTCAGTTTATCGGCCAGAGGGCCGCAGGCCCGACGGCTAGCCTTACGCGATCCACTCTCGCTGTCACTCTATCAATTGGAGGGCCGCAGGCCCGACGGGTCGCCCTACGCTACGCGATCCACTCACGCTGTCAGTTTATCGGCCAAAGAGCCGCAGGCCTTACGGCTCGCCCTACGCGGTCCACTCACGCTGATGTCACTCTATCAGCTGGAGGGCCGAAGGCCCGACGGCTCGCCCTACGCAATCCACTCACGCTGTCACTATCAGCTGGAGGGCCGAAGGTCCGACGGGTCGCCCTACGCTACGCGATCCACTCACGCTGTCACACTATCAGCTGGAGGGCCGCAGGCCCGACGGCTCGCCCTACGCGGTCCACTCACGTTGATGTCACTCTATCAGCTGGAGGGCCGAAGACCCGACGGCTCGCCTTACGCGATCCACTCTCGCTGTCACTCTATCAGTTGGAGGGCCGCAGGCCCGACGGGTCGCCCTACGCTACGCGATCCACTCACGCTGTTAGTTTATCGGCCAGAGAGCCGCAGGCCCGACGGCTCGCCCTACGCGATCCACTCACGCTGTCACTCTATCAGCTGGAGGGCCGAAGGTCCGACGGGTCGCCATACGCTACGCGATCCACTCACGCTGTCACTCTATCAGCTGGAGGGCCGAAGGT